>JAKUCM010007616.1:0-54900 GCA_023374145.1 Lepidium sativum | reverse complement strand
GAGAGAGAGAGATAAAGAAAACAAAGATGCTTAATAATTTAAAATGAATTTGAGTAGTCTAGATAAAACAAACTAACATACGATATTAATTTATTTTATTTTAGGCAGAAATCTAATGTTTTCAAAATGTCTTGGCCTTGATGATTTCTATACAAAAAACAATTATTATTATGGAAATGAATGTTTAATTGGAGCTAAGAGCAGCAAATCCACCACCTCTCATCATTTGCTTAAACTCCTTAAAATTAACCATACCATCTCCATCAACATCAACCTTACTAATCATCTTCCTACAATCTTCAAGTGTCCTTCCTTGTTTCAACCCCATGGATGCAAGAACTGACTTTAGTTCCTCATCTGTAATGAAACCATCACCATTCTGATCAAATACTCTAAATGCTTCTCTCATGTCCTCTTCTTCTTCTTTCTCTTCAACCATTTCTTGATACAATGATCCAAACTCTTCAATATCCATGAATCCATCTCCATTCAAATCCATTTTTGCTAACATCTCCTTGATTTCATTTTCGGAGACCATCATCCCTACGCTTTTAAAGAAGTCTTTGAGCTCGTTTTTCGCAATCTTACCATCTCCATTTTTGTCGAACATTTGGAACACTCTATTCAGTTCCCCACGATCCATGTTTCTTTAATGTTCTAAAGTGTAAAGTGAATGATCTCAACGTTTGAAGAAGAATCAAAGATGTTGATAACGGAAGAATCTTAAGATAGTTAAATTTTGTAATAGAAAAAGTTCAAGCAAAAAAGAAAAGAAAATACATTTGTGAGAGAACTTACGGATTCTGTTGATGGATTCAATATTTTGGTTCTTTCATTTTTTACTTAGAGAGGCCTAAAAATAGTTTCGATATATACCTGAAATAGTATGCATCAATTTTCTAATTTTGACACAAATTAAGAGAAATGAAGACTTGAATATTAGTCGTAGCATTTTGCGGGTTTGCTTACAAAAAAAATTAATGGATTTAAATTGTTGGTTAAAGAAAGAAGAACGAAGGAAACTTGCGGAGGACGCGACCCAAGAGAAGACGTGGGACGCAAGCGACCGAGGAAATTAGGATGAGGCGAGAGAAGCTAAGGGAGCCTCAGCCTTCCAGGGAGCCGTTGGGAGTGACCAAAGGTCCGAAGGCAACCGTTGAAAGAGCTGGTCCCCACACGTGACCCAGCAGGGCGCTGCATCGGGATACGCGGAGTGCTCCTCGGGATGTGCGGAGCGCCTGCACCCTGCGCTCCTCGGGAAGAGTGGGAGCCTTTTCACTTCTTTCATCTTTTGGATTTTGTTGTATTCTAGTATATTGTCTATATTAGATGTATAGAAACTATATATATGTATGTACAAGACTCAATGAAAATTAAAGAAGAAAGTTCTTCTTCTTCACAATACTTTCTCTATTCTACTCTCACCTTCTCTCTTATACTCTTACAAAAATCTCATGGTATCAGAGAAATAAGCTCTTGAGACCTTTCATAATTCCCCTACTCAATACTTTCTACAATCTTTGTTACAATCTAATTTTTCTTCTCTCCGAAAACCTTCTTCTCTTTCAAATTTTTCGTAAAATCTTCAATGGAAAATTCCAAGAACTTTGGTGTTCATGTGACACTAAAATGAGTGAATTATGTATTATGGTCAAGGACTGTGAAATCAGTCTTGATTGGCCAAGGACTTTGGGACCATATCGAGGAAGGTGCTCCAAAGAGGTTGGTCCAAATAAAGGGAAAAGCCAAGGAAGGGAAGGAAAATAAGACGGTTGAAGCAACAATTATAGATGACGGAAAATGGTACCACGATGACCAAGTGGTCCTCATCATTTTACAAAGCTCAATCGATCCATCCATCCATGAGGTTTACTCATATTGTGAAACCTCCGAACACCTTTGGGATACACTCAAAAAGGTATATGATAACTTGTCGAATCTTATCTGGGTTTATGTGGTAAAGAAGGAATTAAGTGAGCTAAACCAAGAAGAAATGAAGTTCACTAACTGGTTTGGGAAATATAGGTCACTTTGGGCCGAACTTGAGATCCTTAGACCTCCCACCGTTGATCCAATGGTCTTAAGTGAAAGAATGGAGCAAGATAAGGTATTTGGGCTCCTGAAGAACATCAATCCAATCTACAATGATCTCATTCGCTATCTCCTAAGGTCGGAAAACTCCCAAGTTTGGAAAAGGTTTGCGATTTCATTCAAAGGGAACAAGAAAACCGAGACCTTCTTGGAGGAAAGGGGGAGCTCGTCATGGCCAATAAAGTTGCCTATCGACAAGAGGAGAAAAGGTATGGGGTGTGTGATCACTGTAAGAAAAAAGAGCACTCGAAGGACCGATGTTGGATCCTACACCCACATCTCAAACAAAACCGTTGGGAACAAAACAAAGGGAAAATGGCTAATCTTGCACACAGGGAGGATGATGGATCTAGGACCAAGATGTACCAACCAAACATGCTATGGTGGTGGCCAAAGCAATGTCGGTAAATCATGAAGACTATGTAAATAAATCTGACCTTGCCGAGCTCATCAAATCAATCAATGCACTTAAGGGTTTCGGTAACTCCTCTTTTGTCTCAAAAATTACCACACTTCTTATTGTTGATTCGGGAGCAACACACCATATGATTAGGAATGAAAATTTACTTGAGAATATTAAAGCGGCCAAAGGTAGTGTAGAGATAGCTAATGCCACTAAGGTTCCTATTAAGGGAATAGGAAATTTACGACTCTTTAATAAATCGTCTAGTGCTCTTTATATGCCAAAATTCACATTCAATTTATTGAGTGTGAATAAAACTGTGAGTGACTTGAAATGGAAAGCTATTTTTGAACCTAACAAAGTGTATTTTCAGGATATTGAGACAAATCATATCCTCAGCCACGACGACGTAATGGTAATTCTCCCAGTCTTAACCTCGGTATGATCAACAACCTCATGGTTATCATGGTAAATGTTAGTTATGTGGTGTTCTCGGCAACAGTGCAAGGAGATGTGCTCAATACCTGACGAATCAAGCACCTCAAAACACATCTTCCTCTGCAACTACACCTTAGCATCCACGTGCAAACATGGCAGTCTCTCAAGCATACGCAAAACTAGTTTCTAGAGCAGTGCAATACATCACCTCACATACCGGTCGAACGGTCGGAATGCTATGTCTGGAGGCTATAAAGACTTGTTTACTGACCCTACAAATCAATATGCGATCTTTCCCCGTTTTTTGTCCTCCCTTACACGGTTCCCGAAATCATTTTTCGAAAGGTCACCCATCCTTCAACTACTCTAGCTCAAACACGCTTAACCCTGGAGTTCTCTGCGGACAAGTGACTGAAAGGATTAGTACACTTTGGTGACATTGGTGGCCAAATAAATTCTTTTAAACCTCTTTGTATGCACCATCATATACCATATTTCCTGAAACTGGGGTGTAACACTTTACCTCTATCCCATTCACATTTGTCTAAGAATTTTTCTTAATCCGATTGTCTTATCAATAAAACACATAAACTTCCATTTTCAAATTCGACTGTTACTTCTACACAACCACTTGAGTTTTTATTCTCTGATGTGTGGACATCTCCCACTATTTCACTTGATAACAACAAATACTATGTCATTTTTGTTGACCATTTCACCCGTTACACTTTGTTTTATCCCTTGAAACAAAAATTTCATGTCTACAACACTTTCGTAGCCTTTAAAAATCTGGTTGATAATCGTTTCCATGCCAAAATAAAAACCCTATACTCATACAATGGAGTCGAATACATCGCTCTTCGTCCATACCTCGCCACTCATGGCATCTCTCATCTCACATATCCATTTCATACATCCGAACACAATGGCCTTTCCTAACGCAAACACATACACACTGTCAAAAGTAGCCTTTCTCTTCTTAGCCATGCTTCCGTACCCATCACATATTGGTCATACGCTTTTGCCGCTTCAGTTTACCTTACCAACTGTATGCCATCTCACGTAACCAACCACTCCTCTCCATTTTCTCTGCTATTCAACCAAAAACCATATTACCTCAAACTAAAAACCTTCGGGTGTCTTTGCTTCCCTTTGCCCCGACTTTACACATCAAAAAAATTCAAAACCAGATAATTTCGTTGTGTGCTCATAGGGTATTCACAAAGTGCCTATTATTGTCTCCATATACCAATTGGTCATGTGTACACCTCTCGACATGTTCTGTTCGTTAAAAGAGTCTTCCCATTCAAAACACTTTCCACAGTAACCTTAACTGCTGAAGATGAGTCTCAATCTTCTAACCATCACACTCCTTCAACCTTAATACATGTCCGGTCATTGGTACAACCCACTCCTGGTCAGCCGACGAATAACACTACTCTGTGTGAGGTTCCAACACATGCAGCTCCGACAGCAACACTGCCCTCTGCAGATATTGGCTCTTCAATTCAGTTCTATAATCTCTCACCTATGAGTCCGTAAGAAGAGACCAACTCCAGTCCGGATACTTAGCCTTTTGTTGTTTTGTCGCCACCACTGCAGACACCTACCGCGGAATCTGCACCTCCACATGTAGAACCATCGTCGCCAGCACCACTGGAACATGTGTGTTTGACAAATGCTCATCCAATGTAAACACGTGCCAAAAACCAGATTGAAAAAATGAACAAGAAGTATGTGTTATCCGCAACAATTGAACCTCGAACTATTACAAAAGCTCTCAATAATGATAAGTGGAGAAACACGTGTACATAGGAGGTCAATGCAGTGATCAAAACTCACACTTTCGATCTGGTTCCGCTGGATTCCAATCAGAATGTCATTGACACTAAGTGAATTTTCACCCTCAAGTATCATCCGGATGGTACAGTGTCTAGACACAAAGCAAGACTTGTTGCTAGAGGCTTCCATCAAAACTACGGAAAAGTCTACGCTGAACTTTCAGCCCTGTTGTGAAAACAACAACGATCTGATTAGTTCTTGAGATTGCGGTGAAGACGAATTGCATCATTCGACAACTTGATGGTAACAATGATTTCTTGTTGGGAATGTCAACGGATGAAGTCTATGTCATACAACCATTAGATTTCATTAACCAAGATAGACCACATCATGTCTGCAAATTGAAGAAAGCTCTACATGACTTCAGTGCCGTCCCTTAAGAATTTGATGCCTAAAGGAATTTAAACAATTGATGTCCTAATTTTTTATATGATTAGAATCAAATGATGAAATTTTAATTCTTCCATCATATATATAAGAGTTTGTAAAAATGTGAAGACTACAAAAAAATTAAAATTAAAATCTGTAAGCAATTTACCTATTACATAGTCCAACCTATAATTTAATTATTTATCATTTTCAGTTACTTTTAAGTTATAATCTTGTTTAAATTTAAAACCTTAAAACTAATATAAACGTTTTATCTATCTACAAGCTTTATATAAATTTTGACTATAAAGATTTCTTGAGTTGCTTTAAGTACCTCAATAAATATTTTTGCTAATATATGATTTTATATTTGATCATATATATATATATATATATATATATATATGATTACAAAGTATCGTATAAAAATGTTACAATTTATTTAATTTAGTAATAGAATGACGAGACAGAGAAGTGATTATGGATAGAAGATCTCTTAAGCAACATTGTTAAGCAATCTGGTGTCAAACATCAATTTTAATCACGTTTATAGAACTTAAGGTTTAGTACTTGTATAGTTACATATGTATGAGGATTTCTAGAGCTTATGGTTTAATTACATGAAAAATAACAAAGAATCATAAAGTAAAGTATAATTAGGTTATTATTAATTAGGCTTTTTAATAAATTATTTAACATAAAGTATAAATAAAAGAAATTAAAAGAAATCAGATTAGTTCAAAAATATAAACGAATAAGGAAAAGAAAATCACAATTAATGACAACCATGACAGAGTAAAAAAAAGAAGTACAAGAACAATCTCTAAAGTCTTAATTATAAAAGGAGTTGGCAAAAGTAAACATAAAAATTATTAAAGGAGAAAAATAAAAAAGAGAGCCTAAATTCGAACGTTGGTGCGGGTAATATCACTAACAAGGTTTACCAATAACTAAAGCAAACTTCTGTAAATTGATGCCCTCAAAATATATATATTATTATGCTGTTTTAAGCAATTGCTTGTTAGGCTTTAGTCGACGACCGGCCCTGATGCCATAAAACAAGTTTCACATGCGTGGTATGTGGAATTAAAAAGGTATCTCCTTTCTCTCGGGTTTGTCAACTCTCGCACGGATACATTAGTCTTCATATACAATCACAGTGGTTTTCTTGTCTATGTTATTGTATATGTGGACGACATTGTTGTTACAGGGAGCAACACAGAACAATCCAATCCTGTTGTAAATATTAGCTTGTGTCAATGTCTTTTTTAAGTGACTAATATGTTGCTTGAATGTTTTGTGTAGGTGTTTGAAAGTGAAGAACAAAAGAAGACAAGGGTATTTACGAGTTCCCAAGGAAAAGGATTCTTTGGTACATCTCGGTGAGTCTCACTCACAGATTTGGTTTCACTACAATCACAAGAGCAATTACAAGTGCTGAGTTACAAGAACAAGAAAGATACCCCCAAAATCCAAACTCACACTCTCTTAAGTCTCTCTACTACTCAAGGTAATTCCCTTACATTTCTCATGATCTCATCTCTCTGATATATATGTCAAAACCATCATCTCAGCACATCTCCCTTTCCCGACAAAGAATCTTCTTTTGATCAGCCTTGACCATAAAGACATACTTCAATTTCAGGTACAAAATCAGATGGACCTGGTCAAAAGGAGAATACAAAAAATGTGGCCCATCTGACAAGTAGAGCTCATCAATCTTGGCCCAAATAGAGAAGTCCATAGACTTGGACCTAGGCCACACGATCGGCCCATACCGGCCCAAGAAGATGGAGAAGCGTCGGTCCACAAACTCCACCTCGACTTCTCCACTTCTTTGCGTCAATCCAGGCGACTCCGTAGAGTACCGAGGCAACCTTTCACTTTCCTCTTCGCAACCCTAAACGACCTCCAAAGGCAAACACTTATCTCATTTTCTCCTTTCATCTTCTTCACTCCTCCGACAAAACCAGAGAGAAAACTCTCTCCGATCTTCTCCACCGTGAAAAAAGCAAAAAACCCATTAGAGATAAACCGTTCACTTTCCTTCACCCTTCATACTGTAACCCCGAAGAACCATCGGAAAAACTAACAACCGTTTCCGATTCTAATCTCCGACATGCATGAAGTCCGATCATCGCAGAGTAAGTAAAGCAAAACACCCTCTTCTCTGCTTATTTCCTTTCATTCTTAGCTTTGTTTTTCTTCAAAACTAGGAACAAACAAACACCAGAAGAAAAGAAAAACTAACCTTCTCTTCTGACCCCCTATTCGACATGCATCTACGCCAAAAAGAGACCCATGAAGACTCTTGGTATTCTAACACGGCAGATCGCTGAGTAAACCCAGCCGATCCAACGCCGTCTCAAAATTTTTCACTGGCCCGGACTTCGTCAGTATGTCCGCCGGATTCTCCAAGGTACTAATTTTCTTTACTTTTATAACTTCTTCTTCAACTAGTTCCCTCAGAAAACTCATTCTAACCGCCATGTGTTTTGTCCTTTCATGGTATACACTGTTTTTTGCAAGGCATATGGCGCTCTGAGAGTCGTAGAAGATCTCCGCATCCAGATCTCCAAGTCCGATTTCACAGGTAATACCTTTTAACCATACTGCCTCTTTTGCTGCTTCTACTAATGACATGTATTCGGCTTCTGTTGTTGACAGGGCCACTATAGTCTGAAGACCAGATCTCCAGCTGACAGTATTTCCACCCACTTGAAAGACAAATCCTGTTATGGATCTCCTTCTGTCAAGGTTAGATGCATAGTCGCTATCACAAAATCTCATGATTCCTTTCATTTCACTCATCTTAAAAGTTAGACTAAGATCTTTTGCATGCTTTAAATATCTCAATATCCATCTAACTGCATTCCAATGTTCTGTATCAGGGTTACTCATGAACCGGCTGACCAGACCCACAGCGTATGCCAGATCCGCACGTGATCCAACCATCGCGTACATCAGACTTCCCACTGCGCTGGCGTGAGGTACACTTTCCATTAACTTCTCACATTCTTTGGTACTTGATAGCTTAAAATGAGAACTCATAGGAGTTTGTACTGCTTTACGCTCTGATTGATTGAATGTGCTTAAAATCTTGTTAATATAAACCTTCTGAGATAATCTCAGAATTCCATTCAATCTGTCTCTTGAAATATCCATTCCCAGTATCCTCCTTGCATTTCCCAAATCCTTCATTTCAAACTCTTCACTAATAAACCTTTAAGCTTAATGATTTCTCCCATGTCGCTTAATATCAATAGCATATCATCGACATAGAGAAGCAAATAAATGTAGAAACCTTTCTTGAATTCTCTAAAATATACGCAATTGTCAAAATCACTTCTGATATAACCATGAGATTGAATATAATCATTAAACCTCAAATTCCACTGTCTAGAAACTTGCTTTAAACCATATAGTGATTTATGTAACAAACACACACTTCCCTTCTTTTCAAAACCTTCAGGTTGTTGCATATAAATTCTTTCATCTAGGCTTCCATGTAAAAATGCTGTTTTTACATCCATCTGCTCCAATTCCATATCGTAATTAACCACAATTGAAAGCATTAACCTGATAGTAGTGTGCTTTACCACAGGAGAAAACACTTCATGATAATCAACACCCTCAATCTGTGTAAACCCCTTAGCGACCAACCTAGCCTTGAACCTTTGCTTTTTAACACCTGGAATTCCCGGTTTCACTTTGTAGATCCATTTACACCCAATGGTTCTTAGATTACCAGTCATAGGAATATCTGACCATGTTTCATTCTTGTTGCAAGACTCTATTTCCTCTTTCATAGCAGATATCCATAAGTCACGATCCTTTCCATTTACAACTTCCGTGTAAGTCTTAGGTTCATCAAAATTAATATCATCTGCAGCATTTAATGCATAATATGCTACGTTGTTTTCAATGAACCTACTAAGACGTCTAATTTCCCTTCCGCTTCTGTCTATAGCCAACAAATAATCACTATAGTCAGATTCATCCATCTCTGCATCATCTTCCGTGTTTATATTCTTTGTTTCCTCATTTGAATCATGAAAAACTCCACCTTGATCTGTATCATGAACAACATCATTTGAACTTCCAGCTTTACTTGAATCAGTAGGTAGCAAGAAAGAAACCCTTTTATTTTTATCCACCTCCTTCTTTTTCTTAAAATCCAATGAAGCTTTGTCAAATCTCTGTAAACAATATCTTCATTGAAGATTACGTCTCTGCTCACAATACATCTCTTGTCTTCTAAACTCCATATTCTATAACCTTTAACACCCTGCGGATACCCTATGAAAACTCCCTTTTTAGCTCTAGGTTTTAATTTGCCTTGATCAGAATGAAAATAAGACAAACATTCGAATCTTCTCATGTGAGATAAGTCTAGTTCTCTTCCTGTCCACAGCTGTTCTGGTATTTGATAGTTTATAGGTTTAGAAGGAGTTATGTTCAGTATATAAACAACTGTAGATGCAGCTTCAGCCCATAATGATTCTGATAGACAAGCTTCTGTCAATAGGCTTCTAACCTTTTCCAGAATAGTCATATTCAACCTTTCAGCTATTCCATTATGCTGTGGAGTGTATGGACATGTTCTGTGTCTCTTTACCCCTTCTTGAGCACAAAAATCATCGAATACCTTGCTACAATATTCCAGCCCATTGTCTGTCCTCAACACCTTTAGCCTCTTACCACTTTGATTCTCAGTCAAAATCTTCCAATCAACAAACTTCCCGTAAGCTTCATCCTTTGTCCTCAGAAAATACACCCAGAATTTTCTAGTATAATCATCAACGAATGATATATAATACTGACACCTTGTCAAACTAGGTGTTACACTAGGTGATCCCCATAGATCAGAATGAACATATTCCATAGGCCCTTCTGAAACATGAATACCTTTTTTGAATGACGTTCTGTGTGATTTCCCCAGAATGCATGGCTCACACTTCTTGTAGTCTTTGATTTCCCCTTGTTTAATCAACCCTCTTTCTTTCAACAGCTTCATGTTAGCAGCACTCATATGTCCCAATCTGCTATGCCACAGATCCATCAAATTTTCGGATACCAACATCACATTAGCTTCTGCTTTCATAGGCCTTCCATTTAAGAAATATAGAGTGTTCTTGTAATTAGCTGATAGAACCACTCGTCCATCCTTAAACACCTGCAGCTTGAAATTCTTTGATTTATACCAACACCCCAACATCTCCAATTGTCCCAAAGAAATCAAGTTTCTTCTAGCCATTTCAGAAAATCTAACCTGTGATAAAATCACAGCTGATCCATCATCATTCTGAAATTTCATTTTTCCAATAGCAGTCACATTGCAGCTTGTGTCATTTCCCATTAAGATCTTTTCTCCATTAGTCTCTTCCACATCAAACATGAGGTCTTTTCTGAATTTCACATGATATGAACATCCATAATCAATAATCCACTCATCTCCTACTTCTCTATTTGACGCCATGATCATTAATGGTTCTCTCTCAATAGCTTCAACAACACTAGCCTCTGCTTTTCCTGATCTGCTATCATTTCCATGATGCTTTCTTTTTGGACAATCTCTTTTGAAGTGATCCTCCGAACCACAAAACCAGCACTGTTTACCTTTTGCTCTGGACTTAGATCTGCTTTTGTCCTTCTGTTTTCCTTTTGAAGTTGTAATCTTTTCACTTCTTCCTCTACTCTGAAACACGAGACCTTCTCCATTTGACTGTAACTTGTAAAAACACTTTTCTTTTAGTTCCATTTCTATGGAAGAAGCTGAACTAACAATATATTTTACTGTGATTGTCTCTCTTCCGCTGATGTACTTCAATGTGTGAACAAGAGTATCAAATTGTTTTGGTAGACTATTCATAAGAATAGCTGCCTTATCTTCATCACTCAAATCAACATGTACGCTAGCCAGGTCAGATATCAATTTATTAAAAACATCTAGGTTCTTATCTAAATTTTTTCCAGCATCCATTTTGAAAGCATAAAACCTTTGTTTCAGGTAGAATCTGTGCGGAAGTGTCCTCACCTGATATTCTGCCTCCAAAGCCATCCATGTATCATACGCAGATCTCTCCCTTTTCACTGACCCGAGAACAGCATCAGCCAGACTGGAACGGATAAGATTCTTTGCTCTCTTGTCTTTTGCTTTCCATTTCGGATCTGCTTTTGTCTTTTCAAGTTCATCTTCTGCAGCAGCTTTGTTGTACTCTTTACCCTTTGGATCTAAACTGGCTTCCTCTTCTAGATAAACAGGTAGAAATGGATCATCAAGTCCTAGAATCTCCAGCTGCGCCGGGATCTTGAATTTCCAGAGAGAGAAGTCACCTTCTCCATCAAATTTCTCAACATCAAATCGCCTTTGGGTAGGTTCCATGTATTCAACCTTTTCACTTTTCATACTAGCTTCTGCTTTAGTTGACATAACTTGAACCTGAAGCTCTGATACCACTTGTTGTAAATATTAGCTTGTGTCAATGTCTTTTAAGTGACTAATATATTGCTTGAATGTTTTGTGTAGGTGTTTGAAAGTGAAGAACAAAAGAAGACAAGGGTGTTTATGAGTTCCCAAGGAAAATGATTCCTTGGTACATCTCGGTGAGTCTCACTCACAGATTTGGTTTCACTATAATCACAAGAGCAACTACAAGTGCTCAGTTACAAGAACAAGAAAGATACCCCCAAGATCCAAGCTCACACTCTCTTAGGTCTCTCTACTACTCAATGTAATTCCCTTACATTTCTCATGCTCTCATGTCTCTGATATATATGCCAAAACCATCTCAGCACATCTCCCTTTCCTGACAAAGAACCTTCTTTTGATCAGCCTTGACCATAAAGACATGCTTCCATTTCAGGTACAAAACCAGATGGACCTGGTCAAAAGGAGAATACAAAAAACGTGGCCCATCTTACAAGTAGAGCTCATCAATCTTGGCCCAAATAGAGAAGTCCATAGACGTGGACCTAGGCCACACGATCGGCCCATACCGGCCCACGAAAATGGAGAAGCGTCGGTCCACAAATCCGCTCATACAACTAATTGGCAATAGATTCTCTATCAAAGATATGGGTGAGCTTAGTTAGTTTTTGGGTATAACACGGACGACAAAGGGACTTCATCTTATGCAATGAAAGTACATCATTGACATATTTTCCTGGACGAACATGCTGAATGTAAAACCAGCATCAATGCTGATCTTGACATGTGAAAAACTAAATTAGACCTTGATCCAGACATAGAGTGCATGATGCTTCTGTTACACCTTGAATAAGAGACACTTCTTTTAATTCTTGTTATTTTGAATCCTTAAGCTTATGATGAACATATTAGAAGAGCGAGTCTAGATCAAAGCGCATCAATAGATTCTTAAGACATAGAGATATCTCCAACAAGAAAAGTTGGTTTTGTCATATTATTAATGGATATTTGTAAAAGCTTGAACAAGAAAATGATTAAATTAGAGAAATGAATTTAGACTGAATATGATTTCAATTGATGATTTTGGGTTACAGACTATTGAGACTTATATAGAACTGATTGATTAGAAGGCTACATAGAGTTAGTGGCAGAGCCAGGATCTTGATATATAGGTGTCAAAATATTTTTTCTCTCAATAAATAAATAAATTTAACCTTAAAAAAATAAATGTCAATACAAATAACTATATTAAAGACATCTTACGCTCACTCATATTTTGGAAATTGTGTATCACCATTTCATTTGTTACACTATCAAGTACCTGTTTTCAATAAAACAAACTAGACAATCACTAAAAAATGTACCACCAATACGATTATGCAAATAAGTCTTCACAATATTCATTGCAGAGAAGCATCTTTCAACGGTTGTTGTCAAAACTGGTAGAATTAGAACTAGCTTTAAAAGTCGATAAACCAAAGGATGAGATATATGCGTTTTTGTCTCCACCATAACACGAGCAAGATCACCAAGACTTTTGAGACTAGCAAATCTTTTATCTTGTTTCAGATTATCAAGATAGATATCAAGATGTTGATCAAGAGATTTCCACTCTACAGAACTAAAGTCATCAGGATAAAACTGAGCTAATCTCATCAACTTTGACTGATCAAACTGTTGGAAAGAATCTGCCGGACTTAAGGCTGCCATACAAACAAGTAGTTCTGAATTTACCTCATTAAAACGATCATCTAACTCTTGAAGTTGCATATCTAAGACAGTGCAAAAATAGTCCACCTTGTAATGATGCAAGTTGGTTATGTTGGTCTTTTTCCTTGGTCTTCTCGAATCAACAAATTCCTCATCCATATTAAGAATTTCACTCTTGTTTTGCTCACTGGAAGACAAAACTTTAGCAAGAAAATTATCCCATCAATCATTTCGAAGCTTATGCAACCATCTCTTAGTAGATTCCACCAATGAAATAGCATTCATGATATCTTGGTCTCGTCTTTGTAAAGCTTTTGATAAGTTGCCAGTGAGTCCCAGAATAATCATCATTAATTGTAGATAAAAAACAAAATCAAAAGTGTAGAAATATTTGAGAAGCCCATATGCTTGCCGTCTTTTGGTGGTGTATGTGCCTTCATCCTGGATATATTCAAGAACTTCAATGATTGATGAAAACAACTCATCAAGTCGCAATAAGGTTATGAATTCCAACGAGTATTTGCAGGTCTTTGTAGTGAAATATCTTGATTCAACCCAGTTCCAGTCTTAATTTCACCATTATCAATCTCTTCTTCAACTTTTCTGCGATGACTATCTCGAATCATATCTTTTCTTTTGCATGAAGCTCCAAGCACATTTAATAGAACATAAACCATGTCAAAAAAATCTCCAACTTTAAAATGTTTTTTGCTACAGCCACAACAACCAATTGAAGTTGATGAGCAAAACAGTGAACATAATATGTGGAGCTACTTTCTTTCAAAATCAATGACCTCAATCCATTGAATTCTCCCTTCATATTGCTAGCTCCATCATAGCCTTGTCCTTTTAGTTTTTTCAAACTCAAGCCATGCTTGGCAAACAAAGAATCAATAGAATCCTTCAAAGACAAAGAAGATGTCTCTTTCACATGACTAATGCCAATAAACCTCTCTTTCGGTATCCCAAACTTATCAACAAAGTGAAACACCACAACCATCTGCTCTTTATCTGAAACATCAGAAGATTCATCGACCAACAAACCAAATACATCATTATAAATTTCTTGGATAATAGATTCAGTTACCTCTTCTGCAAAGAAATGAACAATGTCTTTTTTAATTGGAGGAGATGTCATCTGATTATTTTTGGGAGCATTTTTCAACACGACCTTTCTTACATCCTCATTCTGACCAGCTGTATATCTGAGAAGCTCTAAGAAATTACCTTTATTTGTTGAATCATCTGACTCATCATGTCCACAGAAAGGTAATCCTTGATGTAACAAGTGTCTGGAAACATCAACCAAAGCACTCAATCTGATTCGATACTCATTTTTCAAAGCATTAGTTTGCTTATGTAATGCATTTCTGATAGACTGACCTTGTCTCATCAAATTGTCCCCTACATGCTTAGTGAACCCATAGGTCTTATTCCAACTAGAATAACCAACTGACACAAAAGCATCAATTCCACCTTGTTTTCGAGTTTGATCTCTGAATAGGTAACAACACCAGCAAAAAGCTTTATCTTTTTCCACATTGTACTCTAACCAATCAGCATACTAATCAAACCACTGTGGATTAAAACGACGTAACACACCTCCTATTGATGTTTGTTTGAAATTATGACCACGAGGTTGACAAGGTCCTCTCATCAAATATCTACGCCGCACCTCATCTCTTTGATCAGGATGATAACTTCGAATGCTTTTTCTCTTTGCTGGATCTGATGGTAAATCATCCAAATCAATGTTGCTTGGGGGAGATTTTCTTTTCAAAAATCGTTCCATCTTATTCAGTTACCTACAATTACCTACACATAAAAAATTGTTAATAGATATGTATAACTTATAAGTTATAACAATAACCGATCCTAAACAAAACAATAGTTTAAGACACATTGACATTTTAATTAATTTAATATGTTTCAATAGAATCATCAATTGTTTATATTTTTAAAAAACTTTTCTTCGTTCTTACGGCTATACACATGACTCCACTTTCACCTTATACTGAAAGTAACAATTATCATAACTCTTTTGTCTTCTTGCAACTCTGATTTAATCAATCATGGAATACTATCAATTGAATATCATCAATTAACAAATATAGAAAACCATAAATAGTATTAAAATAAATTATACCTTTGTAAAACTCTTTTTGTTTCTTTGAACTCTTCAATAATTGAACCAATTCTTAGTTTTGACAAAGTTGTGCAATTTAATAAAGTCAAATTTAAGTTCTAAATTTGTTGATTGATCGCCAACAAAAGTAGAAAAAAGAAGAAGTTCGACGAATAAGAAATTTTTTTTTAACAATTGATCAATTAGGTTAAATAAATCTATATGGGCTTAATTTATATTTTATATTGGGCTAAATTGTTTTATTAGATTAGAGTCAAATTTATATGATAGAGGTGTCAAAAAATATTTTAGGAAAGGGTCAATGATTAAAAAATTAATATATATAAACAATTTTTTACAAAGTCATGGGTGTCATATGACACCCCTATCTACATAATAACTCCGTCCCTGCATAGAGTTGAGTAACAGAATTGGTGGTATGATAATAATGAGTCGATAATGGAGGTAATGTAGGTAACGACTTTGACAGAGAATGACGAAGAGACAAAGTCTCTTGTCTGGCTCTTGTTGGACTTGAGATGGATCTTCCTTCTGTTGGGTTCCAGTCGCCACCAAGTTTGAAGCGCAGAGAAGCAAAAGAATAGATAGGTAAGGACTTTGTAAAAATATTAGCGAGTTGATGAATCACAAAGACATGTTTTACAATAAGAGTACCAAGAGCTACTCGTTCTTGAACATACTGAAAGTGTGTGGCAAAATGCTTGGACCAAGAGTGAAGAGCAGGTGTAGCAGACATATATACAGCAGCTGAATCTTAGGAAGAGCAGGGTGTTGAATGTCGATATCACGCATGAGAGAACAAATCCAAGTTAATTCAGTGGCAGTATCAGATAATGCAGAATATTCGGCCTCAATGGAGGAACGAGATACCGAAGGCTGACGTTTAGCTGACCAAGAAATGATATTGCTACCCATAAAAATACAATAACTGCCAGTGGATTTACGTTTGTCCGCACAATCGGCCAATCATTATCACTATAAGCACGAAGCATGGAGTCTGTATCAGCAGTGAAGGTAAGTCCCATCTGTAACATCCCTTTGACTTACCTTAAGAGTCACTTGAGATTGTGAAAGTCTGAATCAGTTGGTGCGTGCATCTTTTGACATACATAGTTCACATCAAATTGTATGTCTAGTCTTGTCAAAGTGAGATATTGTAATTTGTATGCAAGACTGCAAAATAGGTTGCATTCGGGAACAAAGTGTGTTGATGAGAAACCTGCTGGACCAATGGAAATGAAACTTAAAGCCATTGGGCTTCATTTGTTCATTAGTTGGCTTAGGTGAATGAGAAATATGATGGATTAGGATTGGGGTTTGGGAGAATGTGGCCATTTTTTTTGAGCCCATTAAAAAAACCTAAAAACTTATAAAGTTAGTCTCAGCCCCTATTCTTACGGCTTAAGCTCAACGAGACTTGGTCTTGGTCTTCCGATTTTGTTGGTAACCATATTGACCACGTTCAAAATTTTATCAACCTTGAGCTTACTCTTGAAGTCTTTGTCTCTTATAAATAATATCTCAAAGATTTATTTTCAAGATACGTTTTCATGCAAAATACAATACAATTTTCTCTCACGTTAAAGTCTTAACTCAATAATTTCACCCTTATATCTCTTTAATCTATAAGTTCAGATTAAGTTTAGTAAAATTTCAAAACCTGCTAAAAACCAAATTCTGTTTAAAATCAAAATTCTGTTTGTTTTTTAAACTTACGTGTTTTGTAGATCTATTGTTACACAAACGGTATCTACTATTCTTTTTAATTTCAGTGGATCATTTATCTAAAATGATTGAACAAAGATACCAAAAATCACTAATGGTATCTGCAAGTTTTTAATTCTGCAAATCATTATTTACAAATCAAAACCTTGATAAAAATCACTTGCGATGTCGTTAGCAAATTTATTTTGGTCATCAAATATTGGTTTTGAATTTTGATCATTACCATGATCTCTGCAAACTGATTTTTGTCTTGAATTTAAAAGAGTTGTTTAACTCTGTAAATCGGCTCTGGCCTTGTGTCATTATCTCCGCAAATCGTTGTTGGTCATCGATTCTTGAATGTGATCAAAAACAAAGCAATCCAAGATTTGATTTGGTTTTAGTAAACCAACTTTGGTTTTATGTTGTCAAAAACATGGTCAAAGTCTGCAAACTGATTGTGGATTTTGACAAAAATGTAAGCAAATATTGAATTTTGAGTAAAAACAAGATCAATTATTGAACTTCAATAAAACGTGAATTAATATTGGTCTAACATTCTTATTAACTTAAACAAGAGTTGCAAATTTTTAAAATTCTTCATATTGTTTTTTAATTTTACTAATCTTGTAAATTTTTAGAACAACATTTACATTTTAAATAAATTCTGTTATCTAAAAGAAATTAATTTTAAAGTGACATCGTTCATATAAAGTGTGTTTACTGTTTTTGATGTCTAGCAGTGACGAGACACCAAGATAGGTTCACGACACACACATGTAAGATCAGGTTCCTAAGAACACGGGTCCTGTTGCTGGTTTACCTATTCATGGTTTACTTTGTGACAGTGAAACTGATGATACAACACGTCAGTCGGACAAGGTCTTCCTTCAGTCATTGGTCAAAGCACTGCATCACAAATGGCTAATGTAGTTGTGCCAGTACCCGTGCTTCAGTCGGCTCCGACGATGGGACCTTTACCTGAAAAATTTGATGGCCAAAGGTTCAAATCGTGGCAGACGAAGATGATCTTTTTTCCAACTAGTCTCCAGCTCGAGAAGTTTGTCGAAGAGGATCACTCATACCTTCCTCCGGGTAACACAAACAAAATTTTGTTCAATACTATTGAAGCATGGAAACATTCTGACTACTTGTGTAAAGGTTGGATCTTAAACTGCCTTGAGAACAAGCTCTTCAAAGTCTAGTGTGACTACAACACTTTCAAGATGTTGTGGATGGCTCCGGAAAAGAAGTACAAGGTTGAAGATGCTGGTTGTCAGAAGTACACCGTGGCAAAGTTTCTGAATTTCACAATGGTGAATTCAAAACCAATAATGCAACATGTGGAAGCTTTCCAGTTGATTTGTCAAAAGGTTGAATCTAAAGGCATGTCATTGTGTGAGCCGTTCATAGTAAGCACCATCATTGAAAAGCTTCTATCAGACTTGCATGACTTTAAGAACTACATGAAGCATAAGCGAAAGAAGATGAGTCTTGAAAACATCCTCAACAAGCTGCAAACTAAAGAAAGGAACTATGTATAACTATCAGGCTCGATTGTCCTTCACCAACGTGATGTCCACATGGTTGAGTACAAACCCAAGAGACCTAACAAAGAAGGAAAAGGAAAAGATGAAGCCACCCATTCCCTAAAACCAACTTTTGCGATGAGTTTCAAGAACCAGAGTAAGCCTAGTAATCAGAAAAAATTCAAAGGGAAATGTAACATTGTGCCGAATTGGGCCACAAAGTTGATGAGTGTTGCAACAAGCCCAAGAACAACTAGAAAAAGAACGCCAAGTGAATATGACAGAAGAGCATCTCTGCATAGTGGTTAGTGAATGTAACATGCTCCAAAAAAACAACCCAATAGAATGGGGATACGACACTTGCGCCTCACATACATCTGCACTGACGAAGCGTTGTTTATCATCTATAACCCAAGTTCGGTAGATCACAAATTGCAAATGGCGAACTACTCTAAGTCAAATGTCTTGGAGCATGGTACTTAAGTTTACCTATAAATGAGAAGTAAACCTCAAGAATGTGAGGTATTGCCCTTATGTGCTGAAAAACTTGATCTCCGTAACTCTGATGGATGTCGCTGGTTTTGGAATCAAGTACATTGGAGGGACAATGATTTCAAAAAAGTGTGGGGTGTATGTGGGCAAACCTTACAAGAAAAACAGAATAATGAAGATGTGTGTTCAAGCTGTCCTTCGTAAGAAATAAATGTCTCTGCTGGTGCTGCTTCTACGTCCGCTGATGCTGCTTATAATGTTACATATAATAATGTTGTTGCTGATAATGCTATTGTTGCTTCTACTTCTTCTGATGTAGTTTCTGATGTTTCAGTGACTTGAGAACCCTGTTGCTTATTTTGTTGGCTCTTTTAATATTTGGCACAAACGATTAAGTCATGTTAACTATAAGTCTATTCAAAGACTAATGAACTTGAACCTAATACCAAAAAACAAAACAAGCAAATAAATGTGAAGTTTGCTCACAAGCAAAACTCTCTAAAAACCCATCACCCTAAGTTCAAAGAACAACATAACCTATGAGATTAATTCACACAGATTTGCGTGACTTAAAATTTTTGCCAACTAGAGGAAGGAAAAAGTATATTGTAACATTCATTGATGATCACACAAAATATTGTTATGTATATTTATTACATAGTAAAGATCAAACCTTGGAAAAATTCAAGGAATATAAATGAAGGTTGAAAATTAACTCAGCAACACTATTAAAATAGTTCGAAGTGACGGAGTGGAATATAATGGATTTTTAATGCATTTTTAAAGAAAATGGCTCCATAATCACCATAACTAAAGGAATTGCTGGACTAAAAAATTGTACTATGAAAGAGATGATGAATGCAATATTGTAGGAATCTGGTTTACCCCAGAATTTGTAGTGGGGGTGGGGGGTGGGAAGCACTCTTTACCACGAATTACATCCTCAACAAAATATCGTACAAATTCACCGGGAAGACTCTCTATGAACTTTGGAAAGGTTCACTATCATCTTATAAATACCTCAAAATGTGTAGGGGGATGCTTAGCAAAAGTGGTTGTACTACCTCCTAGAAGTATCACAATCGGACCAAAATCTGTTGATTGTATATTCTTTGGATATGCACATAACAGTTCAGCCTATAGATTTATGGTTTCTAAATCAGAAATTCATGATATCCATGTCAATATGATACTGGAATCAAGAAATACATCTTTCTTTGAACACGTGTTTCCGTGTAAGGATAAACAAAATCAAAATAGAACTTGTGAAGAAAGAGATAACACAAGTCATGAGCCAAGTCTTTCTAGAACTTCTATGTCTAACTTAAAACATCGACAAGATGAACCTAGACATAGCAAAAGAGCTCGTCAGGAAAAATCATACAATGATAAATTTTTGATGATTTTTATTGTAGAAAAGGAACCAAGAAATTGCACTGAATCCATGTCTAAACAAAATGCTTCCTCATGGAAAGACAAGCACAAGGCTAGACTCGTGGTGAAAGGATTCAGACAAAAAGAAGGTTTGGACTTCTTCGACACATATTCTCCAGTGACGAGAATAATCTCCATCAGAATTCTGATATCAATCGCAACATTAAGAAATTTACAGATTCATCAAATGGATGTAAAAACTGCTTTTTAAATGGTGACCTAGAAGAAGAGATTTACATGAAACAACCTGAAGGGTATGTTGTTCTAGGACAAGAACACAAAGTCTATCAACTTGTGAACTCATTGTATGGTCTTAAGCAAGCTTCCATGCAATGGTATGAAAAATTTGACAGTGTGATGATGTCAAATGGTTTCACCATAAATGAGTGTGATAAATGTATCTACATTAAGCAAACTAAAAATGCATATGTATTGCCATGCTTATATGTAGATGACATGCTTATTATAGGACGCAATTAGGACATAATCCAACAAACTAAGAATTTACTGAACAAGAAATTTGATATGAAAGACATGGATTTTGCTGATGTCATCTTAGGGATTTAAATCAAATGAACCTCTGACGGAATCATTCTATCTCGAGGTCATTGTACTTAAAAGATTCTTGAAAGATTCAAGAACAATACAAGTGGTACTACAAAAACCCCTGTAGACTCTCAACTTCACTTGACCAAAAATTTAGGTGAAGCAGTGTTGCAGGTAGAATATGTATGTCTAATTGGAAGTCTTATGTACTTGACTAAATGTACTAGACCTGATCAAGCACATGCAGTTATAAACTAAGTCGTTACACAAGTAAACCAAGACATAAACACTGGAAAGCCATAACTAAAGTATTGAACTACTTACATTATACAAAAAGTTATGGGCTGAACTATAATAAAGAATCTCAAGTATTGGAATGATACATTGATTTTAACTAAATTTCTGACTCCAAAAACTCGAAATCCACAAGTGGATTCATTTTTACCCTAGGTGGTGCAACAATATCTTGGAAATCTTCCAAACAAACTCTTCTAGCTCGATCTACCATGGAGTCAGAGTTTATAGCTCTGGACAAAGCAACAAAAGAAGCAGAATAACTTCAAATTTATTTGGAAGATATTTCGATGTGGGAAAAACTTGTGCCAGCACTACACATTCATTGTGATAGTCAATCGACTATAACCCGAGCACAAAATAATATCTATAATGGTAAGTCTCGTCATATAAGGAGACGACATAAAAGCATTAGATAACATAGTTATACTAGAAAGTGAGTTGGGTTATATTTGTTGTCTAGGTTTACACTAAACTTCTGAATGGTTCACGGCATTATGTTCACCTCCTGGCCAAGTAAAATCAACATATATTAACAATGACTGGTTCAAAGCTGAAAATGCTACTTACTCAGGCACAACACATTTTTGTCTAAACTCTCGAAAGTCTGTCAATATGTCTAGTATATAGGATAAATCTAGTGAGTAGAGTATCGGTCTTTGTAGTCACATATTTAGAGTAATTTCTATTCATGTGGGGAACTGTTGGACCAACGAAAATGAAACTTAAAGCCATTTTTGCTTTGGTGTATCATCGACGGTCTCACACAATTATATCATGGGACTTTCAAACGCATTGAACTGAGTACATTGCAAGTGTTTATTGAGTTAAGGTAATGAGACTATTGTCTCAGTTATGTAAATTGTTACCTTACTGTTTAGTTCTCATGTCTATAAATCCCCATGTAAGAATGCGTTTGAGACATCTAGTTGTCGAACACTAATTGTGGCAGTGTGAAAAATGAATATGACAGTGGCAGTACGAACAATAAGACTATAGGTTTCAAAGTAGTCCTCGCCTTATTCTTGATTAAATCCCTTAACAACAAGTTTTCCTCTCAACTTGTCAAAAGTACCATCAGCATTAAGCTTCACCAGAAAAACCCATCTACAGCCAAGAATATTCATGTCTTGAGAATAAGGTACCAAATCAAATGTGTGACTTTCTTTGGCGTTACTTATTTCTTCACACATTGCCGTATTCCAACCTAAGTGATTGAGAGCTTCTTGCGCACTGTTGTAGGCGCTTGGGAATACAATTTTAATAGTAGCGAGAGCATTACTAGCATACAAATTTGGTTTTGGTATACCGAATCAATTATTCCCGGTTTAGAGTCTAGATTGCAAAATAGAACCGACTTATCTTCTTTTCTTTTATAGAAGAAGATTAAGTTCGTTAAACTAGAACTAAGAGCATCTCCATTAAGGATTCTTAGATGGTTTCTCAAGGGTTTCTTAAGTATAATTTATCATAATTAAATAAAAAATGGTTGTTTATGTGTAGAACTGTTTCTAATTAAAGAGATTTAAGAAACCATAAGAGACTCATATGTGTCAATTGGACATTCCTTCTCCTTACGGACTGTTTCCAATCGAATCTTTGCCATCGATTTTGAAGCTTTGACGATGGGTAGGATCTCATTCAATTTTGATCTCGTTCTATTGATATTTGTTTCATCACGAAGCCAAATAAATTTCTATCACTATCTTCACCATGATTGTGCTTTCATCTGCAGATCGACATTCATTTTCTTTTTTTCATGCTTTCTGTTTCGTCTTCCACGTCGTTTGATGCAGCGGTTTTGCTCGCTGGTTTGATCGTTTTTTTATATTTGGTCTTCGATTATTTATGTGTCGAATCGTCAATTGAGAATGTGATATCGCTATTTAGGTCAATCAGATATCGTTTGAGTGTTAATTCAGAGTAATTTCACATTTCTCTTTCATCGTATCTTTAGCCGTCGTTGCTTAATTCTACAGACTTCTGCTATATTCAAGTAAGTTTATAATTTTGATGCATTGACTCTGTAAGGATTTGGTTTCTGGAGTATTTTGTGCTTAAATATTTGCTTAAACTAAGAAAACGCGTTAAGTGTTAGGAATCCAAACTCTTATGTATCTTATACTTGTTGTTTTAAAGAGTGTCTGACTGGAATGTCATTCTTCTAATTACAGGTAACTAAGCTATGCGATCTTGGGGTCGATGACAGTGTTTTCTCAGTGGGTTGGGCATTACATGGAGCACATTTGGTGATTGGAACTAGTAGCGGAACAGTACATGTTAGATGATGAAGAGACAATTGGAGCCTATGTATGCCTCTATATATGTTATCTTTTCGAGTTATTGAATGTTAAATGGAATCTTCTTAAGAAACTAGGGAGGACTACATAATAGCAATTAGAACTTAATCTTTGGCAATTTGTGATTGATACTCTCAAGACTTGTATGCAGATAGCACATAAGATAAATTCTCTTGTGGAGGATTTCAAATGATTCGTTGTCTTTAGAATCAAGGATGAAGTTTTGATATTTTTTTATTGTTGTTTTTTTTCACTAGATCTGGGATGCACCACGATGCAGAAAAATTAGAACAATGGATGGCCATCGTCTAAGAATTGGAGCCTTGGCATGGAGCTCATTTGTTCTGTCTTCTGGTAGCAGAGACAAAAGTATAATTCAGAGAGATATACGGTCTCAAGAAGATCATGTCAGTAAGCTAACAGGTCACAAATCCAAAATCTGTGGACTCAAATGTTCTAAGTAACCGTCTTCTTACACACAGGTGTGTAATCGACATGGTCTAAGAACGTGAATGAGCTTGTGAGCACGCACGGATATTCCCAAAACCAAATAGTTGTCTGGAAATATCCAACCATGACCAAAGTAAGACCACCATTATTGGTGGTCTCTAAATTTGGGTTTCTAGTAATTAAATAATGATTAAAATATAATTAAGAGATGGTAATTTGTTTTGAGTTTGTATGGGTGATTATTGGTAGTTTCTAGGATGAGTTTCTTAAACTTTTTTTTTAAAGATAATATAATTACACAAATACTGATTAATACATAAATATCTGATATCTCATTGCAGACTCTACGATTCTTAATAACCAATAACAAGTACCTAGATGCAAGATGCAGAGCAGCAGCAGTAGAGCAATTCATTTCATGATCAGCATGCAGTATGAGGATGATGTCCAACGCTCGAGCTAGCCGAGGATCAGGCTTGTAAGACCTATTGCCCCTATAATAAAGACATGTCTAAATCAAGCATATTAATGTAAGTGTTTATGTAAAGGAATTGAGAAGCTAGAGTGGAAGTACAATGAATTAAGCATAAAGAGTAAGTTCTCTGCATAAGAAAGATTGTTCGAAGGAAGAACAAGAGGTCTGCCTGCACTTTCCAAAATTGTAGCTGCTGCAATTGTTGGTACCTGCAAACAGATTATGTTAGAGATATATATACATTTTGATAAACCTTTTGACCAATCCTGACACTAAAATTTACCATTCCAAGAAAATTGTTTCTTTTTTATAATTCTGGTGATTGGTGTTTATTACCGATTAATCTTAGATCGTGTAGTCTATGGAGAAACATGTCATTATTCACCTAATCCTAATTACCCTCTAATCAGACTTTCGGTTGGAATGAAACATATCAAGCCTATGATAGCCAATAGTTCTTGAGTCTCTCTTTCCCGGAACCATCCAGACTCACAAGCACTCTGTGAGAGAAACACAAAGTGTTTTATATACATACCTCAACATACAAGACCAAATATCTAAATCAGCAAACACAAAGTGTTTTTTTTTTAATCCAATGCCACATATGCGTTTCTAATAACCATAAACGTTTCTTACTTAAGAAACTTTCTACTATTTTCATTAACTTTTGATTTATTTAAGCTTAATTCCCCTAAGAAATCGCCTAAATACTAACGATAATGTTGCTCTAAGGACTTATGTTCTTCATTTCGGTTTCTTCTCTTTGTTGTTGAATTTTGAGATTTTAATGGGTAAACCTATTTTCTTAAAGTTGGCAACTCTCATGGGTCACACTGTAGGTTCTTTTAATCACCATCTCATATTTTTGGCTTATGTTTTTATCTATATACACTTGTGTGAACACAATATTCTGTATTTATTGCAGATGATTGTGACAGGAGCAGGATATGAAAACTTAAGATTCTGGAACATCTTCCCTTCTCCAAAATCTGAGGTAGAGAACCCAAAGCACATATTCCTGATTCTGAACCGTTAATTTGATGAAAATGAACAATGCATAACACATACCATTCTCTGTTTCTATTCTTAGAGCAGGGAAAGAAAAATCGGGTCATAGTCTTTTGGTTGATCAACAATCCGATGAACTCTTGACATGATTATTGGAATAGGGGCAATGAAGAAGAAGCTTAACACAACTGGATTATGTGTAGGTTTTGTCATGAGAATGCATAGACGAGAAAGACTGAAAGTAGTGGCAACAGATTAGACCTTAAATTAAAAGGTTAGAGTTTTGTGTGATCTAGATTTCTTGAGATATTCTTCTCCATTGTACATATTCATTGTT
Source organism: Lepidium sativum (assembly GCA_023374145.1). Lineage (NCBI taxonomy): Eukaryota > Viridiplantae > Streptophyta > Magnoliopsida > Brassicales > Brassicaceae > Lepidium > Lepidium sativum. Next base: position 28,902 of record JAKUCM010007616.1, on the reverse strand, counting down.
CTTGTAGGCGTGAACAAAACTTTTGTGTTTTGTAGGTTCAGGAAGCGATACTGCAAAGGTAGATAACTCTATGGCTGTTGTAATACCTTAAGAGTCACCTCATGTAATTTACACTTACCTCTTTCACTTGTGTTGTTAATGTAGAACTGATCCAGAATGCTCTTATATATGTGACCTTCGGGTGTGTGAACTCGATTTGATTTTTGACTTCCACAAGGTAATAACATACTCGACTCTGCCTATGAATACTTGAGCTTCTATTATACTCTCTTCAGTTCCCTTTCATTGTTTGCATTGTAATTGGTGCTTTGGCTGGAAACTCAGAAGCCAGCAAGGAACCGAGATCCAAACAAAGGTAAGGCTTCCATGTAAACTCCACGTGACATACCTTACATTTTAGTCTGCAAGTCAAAATGATTTGAGTTTAGTTAATGTAAACTCCATCTGACATACCTTGCATGTAAGATTTTTTATAATTGGATTTGAGTAATAATGTTTTCTAATTAGATTTTATTTTAAGAACATCTAACATTGATTTTACTCTCAATAATCAATCAAGCTTTCTTTTTCCTTTTCTCTCTCGATCTCTTTACTCTAAGATGGTATCAGAGCATTGGAAGCTCAATTCCAATGTTTAAGATCCTACTCTTTTCTTCTTTCGATTCCGTCTGTGTTACCTTTGGATTCAACAAATTCGATTCTTCAAATCGATACGTTCTTTTCTTCGATTCACGGTAAATCAGCCGGAATCTTCAACTTGTTCCGATCTTGACTGGTTATTCCACCATATCCAAAGTCGATTCAAGCTTACCCTTGGTCATTTCACCAAATTTACCCAAAAATGGTTGTTATTCGAAATAATCCTCTTCGAGCTGTGAAGAAGAGTTTATCTTCAAGGAAAAAGACGCTATGCTCGATCTTCATCGTCAGAGCAAGAAACTACGGTTACGCCTAGTAATCGGAAATCACTCAAGCCGTCGAACTCTGCTATAGAAAATCAAGGGGATAAGATGCCAAGTTTGACTCAAGATTCCTTTGATTTCGACACAATTCAATATAATCTATAATATCTGACATCAACTGATAATCCATGACAAGTTCGATAACTGAGGTACTCAATAGAACAAACTATAATACTTGGAATATTGCCATGATTGTAGCTTTAGATACGAAGAACAAGTTAGCTTTTATAGATGGAAGCTTTCCTAGACCTTATGAGAGTCATCCTCACTATAGAATCTGGTCCAGATGTAACTCAATGGTTAAGTCTTGGATCTCAAATTTTGTAAATAAGGAAATCTATGGCAGTATATTGAGGTTTAAGATTCGTCAGATATTTGGAAAGACTTGATGACAAGGTATAACCCAGCAAATTTGTCACTACAACAAGGCAGAATGGATCTCTCTGCTTACTTTACTAAGCTCAAAACTCTTTGGGATGATTTAGATGGGTCAGGTTGTGTGAAAATTTGTGGTTATTGTCAATGTTGCAAGGCTATTTCTTCCAAAACAGAGAACAATAAGATCATCAAATTTCTATATGGATTGAATGATTCATATGGAAATGCTAGGGGTCAGATAATCATGAAGAAAACAATACCAAACCTAGCAAAAGTGCATAGTCTTTTGGATTAGGATTTTAGTCAACGCAGTTTACATCCAGTCACCAACGCATCAGCCTTTCAAGTTGCACATACAGAAGAAGTGGAAGCTCCAATGGTGAATGCGAGTTACACAAATCATAAGGCTCAACGACCTATATGCTTTCATTGTGGTTACACGGGACATACAATGGATAAGTTTTATAAGATTCACGGCTATCCACCAGGTTTTAAACACAAAACAAAGGCGAATGCAAGAAAACCAACAATTGCTCAAATCACCTACACTAATTCAGAGATTGTTGATAATACAATTACAGGGATGTTAAAGACTCTGTCTAAGGATCAAATTGAAGGTGTTATAGCCTACTTCAATTCAAGGCTAAGTTTGCCTTCAGTTACAAATGATGCTCCCTCAACTTCAAGTGGAACTATTAGAGCTCTTCCTGGTATGGCTTTATCAAATTCCAGTTTATATTTTATTGGAGTTCTTCGTACCACAATGAACATGTTGTCTAGTCAATCATGGATAGTTGATAGTGGTGCCACTCATCAGGTGTCTAGAGATAGAAGTCTGTTTGAAAGTTTTTCTGCAATTATAGACAAGTCTTTCACTTTGCCAACTAGTTTACGGATTCAGATTGTTGGTATTGGAAGTGTTAGAATAAATGATTGTTTGCGATTGAACAATGTCTTTTTTTATACCAGACTTTCATCTAAACCTTTTGAGTGTAAGTCAGCTAACCAAGGATGCTAAATGTCGTTTGTTTTTTTTTATGATGAAACATGTGTAATACGGGATTCTATCAGGGGACTAATGATTGGTCAAGTTGAGCAGATTGGAAATCTATATGTGCTGGACAAAGCTTCATTCAATAGAGATAGTTTTAGTTAGTCTTTTTGCGTACGTAAATGCAGTATTTGATAGTACTTTGTGGCATCATAGACTTGGTCATCCCTCTCCTTCTAGACTTGATACAATTTCCAATGTTTTAGGTGTGAGAAAAGTTAATAAAGGATCATTACTTTGGAGTATTTGTCCCCTTGCAAAACCAAAAGCTTCCTTATAATTCAGAGAATAATATGTGTGCAAAACCATTTGATCTTCTTCACATAGATGTCTGAGGACCTTTCTCTGTTCCCACTCATGAAGGTTATAAATACTTCCTGACGATAGTGGATGATCATACAAGAACAACTTGGTTCTACCTTCTTAAAGCAAAGAGTGATGTACTAAAGGTTTTTCCAGAACATTTAACTATGATTGAGACTCAATATCATACAAAAGTAAAAGGCGTGAGAGCAGAAAATGCACCAGAATTGAGATTTGAAGAATTGTCCAAACGAAAAGGGATTATTTCATATCATTCATGCCCAAAAACTCCATAACAGAATTCAATAGTCGAAAGGAAAGTTCAACACATAGTCAATGTAGCAAAAGCATTGATGTTTCAAGCTCATATACCTCTAGAGTATTGGGGAGATTGTGTCTTAGCTGCATTCTTTCTTATTAATCGAACACCAAGCCTTTTACTCCGCAACAAATCTCCATATCAGATGCTGACTACAAAGCTTCCAAATTACACAATTATGAGAGTCTTTGGTTGTCTCTGTTTCAGTGCAACCTCTTCAAAGAACCGACATAAGTTCCAGCCTAGGTCAAGACCGTGTATTTTTCTTGGATATCCAACTGGTTACAAAGGTTATAAGCTTCTAGATCGAAACTAATGCCACAACAATCTCAAGGAATGTGACACTTCATGAGGAAATTTTCTCCTTCAAAGATGGAGATTTAACTTCACCAAATTTTGGTGATCTATTTGAAAAGATCTCAACTACAACAGTTAGCAATGCATGTACAAGAGATAATTTAACGAGCAGCAATGGACCAGCAACAAATGAGAATTCTGGAGAAGTTGTGTCAGCTCAAGAAAATACTGACGACAAGAACTCAGAATGCAGAGAAAGTTTCAGCTCAAAACAAGTCAAAACGTGTCTCTAAACTACCAGGCTACTTGCAGGATTTTTACTGCAATGTCACAGCCACATATATTCCTTATCCTTGGTAGCTTACGTGTCTTATGACAATCTTTATGCAGAGTATGCATATATCTGTTCTGTTAATCTACATGCCGAGCCAAATTCCTTCAAACAAGCAAAATGATTTGATGAGTGGCTCATAGCTATGAATGAAGATCGCTTTAGAAAGCACAAATACATGGACAATTTGTTCATTACAAGAAAACAAAAAGGCAATTGGCTGTAAATGGGTGTATAAAACTAAACTCAATGCTGATGGAACTTTAGAAAGATACAAGGACAGCTTAGTTGCAAAGGGGTATACACAACAAGAAGGTTTGGACTTTGTTGATACTTACTCACCAGTTGCTAAAATGACAATAGTAAAGACTTTGCTAAGTGTAGCTGCAGCCAAGAAGTGGAGTTTAACTCAATTAGATGTGTCCAATGCCTTTTAACTGGTGACTTACATGAAGAAATATTCGTTGGACTTCCACCAGGATATACACCTAAAGGAGGAGTTTTTCTTCCACCCGATCCAGTTTGTCGTTTGAACAAGTCGACTTATGGACTAAAGCAAGCTTCCTGTCAGTGGTTTCTCAAGCTAAGCACAACTCTAACTTCTCTCAATTTTCAAAAATCTCACAGTGATCATACTCTTTTTGTGCGTAACACATCAGAAAAATATGTGGTTGTTTTGGTATACGTTGATGATATCATTGTGGCATCCAATGATGATGAATCCGTTACTCAACTTACAAGAGAGTTAGAGTCTGTTTTCAAACTGAGAAATCTAGGGGCTTTGCGGTATTTTCTTGGCCTTGAAGTGGCGAGAACTCAGCAGCAAATAGACTTTGCAACTTTTAGAAGAAACTGGTCTGCTAGGAAGTAAACCATCAAGTATACCAATGGAACCCTGTTTGAAACTTCAACAAAACAGTAACGATGCTTTACTTGAAGATCCGTCTCAGTACAGAAGGTTGGTAGGGAAGATGATGTATTTGACCAAAACGATACGAGACATGAGTAATGGGAAGAAAATCACAATAACCAACCATAACCTGATCAGATCCATTGTATAGTTGAGAAGATTGCAGATTCTGAGAGTAGCTTGTGACGTGAGAGGTTGCCCCCGTATTAGGAAACCACTTATTTCCTTTGTCAGCAACCTCTCTTCCATCTTAGCTCTATTCGTTTGTTTGAGGGCAAACAAACTTTAAGTTTGGGGGAGTTGATATACACGCATTTTAACATATTTTAGGAACCATTTCTAGTTCACTTTTCATACATATATGTTGCATTTACGTCATATTCGAGCCATATATAGGTGCTACGCGCATGTTACATTTGCATAGCATACGTATTGCATTTGGGGTTATTTTCAGGAAATGGGACTCGGACTGTCACTCAGCGGTAACTTCCCAAGTGAGACTCGGACTGTCACTCAGCGGTAACTTCCCCAGTGGGACTCGGACTGTCACTCATCGGTAACTTCCCCAGTGGGACTTTACCTTTGATGTGCCAAGTCAACTTCACCTTTGACGTGCCAAGTCAACTTCACCTTTGACCTGCCAAGTCAATTTCACCTTTGACGTGCCAAGTCAGCTTCACCTTTGACGTGCCAAGTCAACTTTACTTCTGACAGGCCAAGCCCACTACGCCTTTGACGGCCCAACGACTCGACTCGGCCTACAAAGTTGAGTCAACTATCTTTCTTAACTTTTCCTTTTTTTACTTTTTAGGTAAAACGGGGGAACGAGTATAAATACCCCCGTAAGGTTACAAAGAAAACACGGTTGAACACTGTTTCAGAACCCTTCGAGTTTTTCATTGTTGTAATCCCAGAACGAGAACTCCACTTTCGTTTTATGATCTTTTGAATTAGTTTCAATTTGTTTTTACTCTCAGTTTACTTTCTGAATTTTATTATTATGTCTTCCACCTTTAGCGTTATCTTGATTGTTTTACCTATGAAGTCTGAGTAGTTAATTTAGGGTTCCTGAGGGAACAGAATAGATCAGCGTGAACCTTAAAATCATCTAAGTCACTTAAGAGTAGAATAATATCATCTCTTTTGTTTTAGTGTTTTTTAATGCTTGTTCCTTTCTGATCAATTGAAACATGATTTTAGACGTTTAACTCCCGACGGGTGCGTTGAACCGTCTGACTTAACCGTTTTAAAGATCTACATTCTTAGCGTAAGGGATTAGTTGTCTAAAGTGCTTATTAGGCTCGCTTAAACTGTTATGTCATGCTAGCTAGGTTGTTAAACGCTTATGATGATAAGGTTCGTTGATGGCTTTGCTAAGGCTGTTTACCACGAGAGTGGACTCAGTCGTTATGAGTTTATTGCCTAGAGATCTGCTCTGTGTGAGTTTGTTAAGCGATTTAGTGACTTTACGTGAAACGCTGATCCGTGATCTCCGCCCCTTAAGAAACCCTTTCTCTTATTCATTTTTTACACTTAACATTTGTTCTTTACTGCACTTTGTTACGCTATTTGCTCTTTACTGCACTTTGTTACGCTATTTGTTCTTTACTGCACTTTGTTACGCTATTTGCTATTTAGTGCACTTGTCACGCTGTGTGCTCTTACTGAACTTTGTCGATAGATAACGAACCACTGAATTGACATGGCTTGAATTAGATTAGTCTATCACATTTTAATTGCTAGTTACACTCCCACTTGGATTGACACCTATTGTACTACATCGACATTAGTATAATAGGATTTGAAAAACATTGAAAAATCTTGTTATCAAAGGACAAGTTGAATGGGAAGAATTTCCTGAGTTGGTATCGTAACCTGAGAATTGTTCTTAGGCAGAAGAAGAAAGACTATGTTTTGGAACAAGTCTTGCCTCCTAGACTGGCTGCCAATGCCACTGTTGCAGCTAGGAATGCTTGGGATAAGCATTCTAATGATGTGATAGATGTGCAATGCTTGATGCTTGCGACCATGATCTCGGAACTGCACGTGCAGTACGAGAATGTGGTGTCGCCCATCGAGATTGTGATTGGCCTGAAGGGAATGTTTTAGGAACAGGCACGATATGAGAGATACCAAACAGTGAAATCTCTCATCGATCGCAAACTATCGAAGGATAGTTCGGTGAGTAGTCATGTCATGAAAATGATGGGTTATATTGATAATCTGGCTAAACTAGACTGTCCCCTTAGCCAAGAGATGGCTACATACATCATACTTCAGTCACTGCCGTGTTGTTATCATCAGTTCGTATTGAACTATAATATGAACAGCATGACGAAGACGTTGACTGAGCTGCATGGAATGCTTAAGACAGCAGAGCCAAATGTCAAGAAGGGCGCCCCGCCTGTACTCTAAGTGTAAGGGGGTAAATTGTTTAAGAAACATGGGAAGGACAAGGGTAAGCGAAAGGCTAAAGCTGACCGATTGTTAACTAGGAGCCCGGCCCATCTAAAACAGACGTTTGCAATTACTGTAACGAGCAAGGGCATTGGAAAAGAATTTGCAAGAAGAAGCAGTATAACGCTCCTTCAGGTATTTTTGTTATCGAAGTAAATGTTGCTTCAATAAGTTCTACTTCATGGGTACTTGATATCGGCTGTGGTGCTCATATTTGTACTAATATGCAGGGCCTAAACAACAGTAGAAGCTTGGAGAAGGGGCAAGTGGACATACGTGTAGGAAATGGAGCAAGAGTTGCTGCATTAGCCGTAGGAACATATAATTTGTCTCTTCCATTTGGTTTATTTTTAGTTTTAGAAAATTGCTACTATGTACCTGCTATAAGCAAAAACATTGTTTCTGTTTGGGTTTTGGATACTTAAGGTTTTTCATTTTCAATTAAAAACAAATGTTGTTCCTTTACTCGAGATGACTTATTTTATGGCAGCGCCCCATTATCGAATTGGCTTTATATTCTTGACCAATCTACACTTATATATAACATTAATATCAAACGCTTCAAAGTAAATGATTCGAACCCGAGTTTTCTTTGGCATTGTCGTTTAGGGCATATAAACGAGAAACGCATCCAAAAAATTCATCATGATGGGCTTTTGGACTCATTTGATTATGAATCATTTGAGAAATGTGAATCTTGTTTATTGGGCAAAATGATAAAGGCTCCTTTCAACAAACTCAATGAAAAGATCAACGATTTATTGGGCCGTATACATACCGATGTATGCGGTCCGATGAGTCTAAGTGCCAGAGGAAATTTCAACTACTTCATTACATTTACTGATGACTTCAGTAGATACGGTTATGTCTATTTAATGAGATACAAATCGGAATCTTTTGAAAAGTTCAAAGAGTTCCTAAATGAAGTACATAATCAACTTCGCAAGAGTATTAAGGTTCTTCGATCTGATCAAGGAGGTGAATACTTCAGTCAAGAGTTCAGCGACCATCTGAGAGATTGTGAATTATTTCACAACTCACTCCTCCCGGAACACCATAATGGAATGGTGTGTCTGAGAGGAGGAATCGAACATTACTTGAGATGGTTCGATCAATGATGAGTCACATTGATCTTCCGTTATCCTTTTGGGGATATGCTCTGGAAACTTCTGCGATAGAGTGCCATCAAAATCAGTGGCAAAGACACCATATGAGATGTGGACGGGAAAAATTCCCAATGTTTCTTTCCTGAAGATTTGGGGATGTGAGGTTTATGTGAAACGATTAATATCCGATAAGCTTGCACCAAAATCAGATAAATGCTTCTTTGTTGTTTATCCGAAGGAAACCAAGGCGTACTATTTCTACAACCGGACCGAGAACAAAGTGTTTGTTGCTCGACATGGTGTTTTTCTTGAGAGAGAGTTTCATTATGTTAGAATTAACACCAAAGATTAACTATACTTGTAGAAAATAAAGAGAGAATTAAGAGAGAATATTAGAGAAGACTCTTCTCTTTTACTTACTTAAAAAACATCTTACAATGAGTGTTTATATAGAAGGAGATATAAGAAAGAAAAAGAAAAGTAGAAAAAGGAAAAATAGGAAAAAGGAAAAATAGGAAAAGGGAAAAAGGAAAAATAGAATTGGAGCCATATCTTGGGACAAAATCTCATTAAAAATGAAGTGGATTGTCACAACACCTCATTAAAAACCTTGATAAGGAAAACCACGTGGGACAAAATCTTTAGCCAAGGGAAAAAGAGTGTGTAGAACTCGGGTTTAGAGGACATGATGTCAAGAGCATTCCAAGTTCACAAGACCAAGCTTACTATATATGTGATTGCAAACCTTGGTACTTACGGCTTTCGTGAAGATGTCCGCCAATTGATCCTCACTGGGTGTATAACATGGGAGAACTACACCTTCTTCTATGCGCTCACGAAATTTGTGACAATCCACTTCTACGTGCTTAGTACTTTCGTGAAAAACAGGAATGGATGCTATGTGAATTGCTGCTTGATTGTCACAATGCATAGTAGTAGGTTCCTTTGCGTATTGGCCTAAGTCCTTGAGAAGAGATCGCAGTCATACCAATTCATCGGTCAGCCTCCTCATCGCTCTATACTCCGCTTCAGCACTCGAGCATGCCACCACCTTTTGCTTCTTTGTCTTCCAAGTCACTAGGTTGCCTCCAACAAAAAAAACCCTCTAGTGGACTTCCTATCACTCCTATCTCCAGCTCAATCCGCATCACAATTTCCCGCAATATTTGAGCTCTCATTCTGTCCCATCCAAATGCCTTGATTCGAGCTTCCTTTGAGATACTTAAGAATCCTCTCCATCATTGTCCAATGATACTTTGTTGGTGCTTGCATATGTTGACTTACTTGATTCACTGCAAAACACAAGTCGGGCCGAGATATTGTAAGATAAATTAGCTTGCCGACAAGCCTCCAATATTGTGGAATATGGTCAAATGGTTCGTCGTTCCTCTCCCCCTTTTGGTTGACCTTGTAGCAGTCTTCAAGAGGAGTCTTGGTTGGTCTACAGTCATGCATACCCGTCTAATTAAGCAAATTGAGAGTGTATTTTCGTTGAGAAAGAAATAAGCCATCCAAAGATCGGCAAATTTCAATCCCTAGAAAATACCTTAGTTCCCCTAGATCTTTAATGTCAAAGACAGATTTAAGATAGATCTTGGTGGCTGCAATGCCGTCCTTATCATCACCGGATATGATAAGATCATCGACGTAGATCAAAACTACCACAATACCTTGGGGACCCTTAAGGGTAAAGAGAGTGTGATTCAATTTGGTTTTTTTGAACCCACGATCTCGAAGAGTGAAGCTAAGCTTGTGGTACCAAGCTCTTGGTGATTGCTTCAAGCCATAGATTACTTTCCGAAGCCTTAGAACTTTTCCGGGAGGGAACTTAGAGTCAAGACCGGGAGGCGGGACCATGTATACCTCCTCATCAATTTCACCTTGAAGGAAGACATTCTTGACATCCATTTGCCACAATTCCCAAGATAGATTAGTAGCTAAGGAAATAACAACCCTTATTGTGTGGAGCTTGGCAACCGGTGCAAATGTATCAGTGTAGTCAACGCCATAGGTTTATGTGAATCCGCGAGCAACAAGTCAAACTTTGTATCTCTCAATAGTTCCATCACTCTTGTATTTTATGGTAAACACCATCTTGGATGTCACGACTTTCTTGCCTTTAGGTAAATCCGCCTCATCCCATGTTCGGTTTCTTTTCATAGCATAAATTTCATCAGCAACTGCAACCTTCCATTCCTTGATTTGCTTAGCCTCATCATAGCTTGGGGCAACCTGGTCCCACACAATTTTTCCAAGAAAAACTTGAAAATCAGAAGGTAAAAGGTCAATCGAAGAAACCGTTTGAGGCGGTTGGGCCACGGCTTGAGCATTGTAATAGACCCTTGTGTTTCGAATCTGTGTGCTTCTCAAGAGAGATTGAGTACCGGTTGTTGGTTCTACTATTGGAGCAACCGGGTCAGGTCCGGAAGACGGATCTGTCACAATATGATCGTTCGGTGAGTCTTGCGGACCCGAAATGTGAATAAAACCGTGGTCTTGGGTGCAAGGCTGTTGATTCGTAAGGATTGGTGCACTCAGGGAACTTGGATCCCAGAGAGAAGTGGGCTGGGCGCTTGGAGCTCGAGGAGAAGGTTGGGGGGCGTTTGTAGCCCCGGAAGAATCAGTCGTGGGGTTTTGAGTCCGAGGAGTACTTTGGGAGTAGAGTCGAGGATGAGTCTGCTACGCCTAGGTGGTGAAGGAGGAACCGTAAACTAACAGACCTATCCGTTACTGGTTCTGACAAATCACGGAGATCCTCCCAATTCCTTTCTCCATAGAATCCACGATCCTCTATGAATTTTACATCCCGAGAAACAAGAATCCTCCTAGAAACTGGATCATAACATTTGTATCCTTTTTGGGTGGATGAGTAACCTAGGAACATGCACTTCTTGCTCTGGCTTCAAGTTTGTTCCTAAGCTCTCCGGGCACTAAGACAAAACATACACAACCAAAGACACGTAAGTGACTCAATGGAGGTTCGGTTTTGTTTAATACCTTGTATGGAGACAAATCTTGGAGAATTTTTGTTGGTGTCCGGTTAATGAGATAACATGTTGTCATGACTGCATCCCCCCAAAAACGTTTAGGGACATTCATATGAAACATAATGGATTTTGTAACTTCCATCAAGTGACGGTTTTTCCTCTTCGCAACCCCGTTGCTGTGGGTTATAAGGGCAACTTGTTTGGTTTAAGATCCCTTCTTTGGTTAGATGCTCTTGGAAGATTTTACTCATGTATTCGCCTCCATTATCTGTCCTAAGTACCTTCAATTTTGAGTTAAAGTGATTAGTTACATAAGCCTCAAAATTTTTAAAGGCATCAAAGACTTTATCTTTTGATGGCATAAGGGTTATTCATGTATATTTTGACTTTTCATCTATGAATGTGACAAAGTATTTATGGTGATCTCTAGAGGCACAAGGAGAAGTACAAACATCCGAATGCACAAGATCAAAACAATTTTCATAGATAGTAGAAGATAATGGATAAATCGATTTGCAATATTTTCCTAAAATGCAAGCTTCACAATCAATATTGTCAAACGAATGATTAGGCAACATAAGTTTCATAACACGAAAATAAGGATGACCAATTCTAGCATGCCAAACACGATTACTAAGGCTTCCAAAAGCAGAATTAGCCACAACCGAACTAGTGCGACTATTCCAAGATAAGAACTTAGGATCTTCAATAATATAAAGTACATTTTGCACTTTCCCTTGTCCAAGCAAGCGTCTGGTATCAATATCCTGAACTTTCACATCGTTAGGTTCGAAGATAGCATAACAATTTAAGTCCAAAATAGTCCTCCTAATCGATAACAGATTTGAGGTAAACTCCGGTAAATAGAAGGCCCTATATTTCTTATCAAATAGATCTAGATTCCCTACTCCACTAACCGATATCTTATTTCCATTTGCTATCACAACACTTCCCACAACTGGTTCAATGTTACTAACTAACCCTTTATCATTAATCATATGATGAGAGGCTCCAGATTCAATAACGAAAGGTTTAAAGAGAGTTCGAGTGTAATAGCAGATACCAGAATCCCTTAAGGATTTAAGAGAGTTGATTAGGGATTCAAGGTCGGATCTCTTTATGTCTCCATGTAACGAAGATGAGGCTGCGGTCAAGTGCTCTTTATCCTTGGAAGGGGCCGGAGGCGAGACAAGCATATGCCCATGATCCGCCGAGATTTCATGAGACAAGTTAGCCTTGGGATCCTTGAACCTTGATGGCTTGAGGTGTGGATAAAGCACCCAACATTTCTCCTTGGAGTGGCCTTTCTTCTTGCAGTAGTCACAAATGGGCTTTTTCCTCTCCACAAACTTCCCTTGGGCCTTATTTGCGGTAACGAGACCCGAGCTTCCTTTTCCTTCAAACAACTCAATGGATCCTTGCTCTTTTTGGATTTGGGAGCACACATTTTCAAGACTAGGAAGGGATCTGGAGCTTGCGGCGGACCTACGGATGTGCTTTACAAGGTCCTTGTAATCCGGATTAAGATTCATCAAGAGGCTGAAGACCTTATCCTCTTCGTTCATTTCCCTAATTACCTTCGGATCCACGGAGAATGGCCTTAACATGTCAAGTTTTGCCCACAAAGATCTAAACTTCCCAAAATATTTGGTAAACTCCATTTCCAGTTGAGAGAGGTTGGGTAGAGTCTTCTTCACTTCGAAAACCCTTGTGAGATTTGAGACATTCCCATAGACCTTCTTTAAGGTGTCCCACAACTCCTTAGCCGTCTCACAATAGGAGTAAGCCTCAAGGATTGGGGGATCCAGAGAGCTTTGGATGATAGACTTGACAGCTTGGTCCATTTGAAACCATTCATCATCCTCATCAAGAAGATCATCCTCGTCCACGTCACTATAAAGAGGTTCCCTTGGAGGTCTTTCCCTTACAATGTGGCTCCAAAAGCCCCTTCTTGTGCAAAGCGTGGTTTTCAATGTTCGAGCCCAAAGCAGATAATTGACAGCCTTGAGTGTCACGGAGACCATACGAGACTTAGCTTGGGTGAAATCCATTGCTTATACGAACAAAACTTCTTTACACCTTATCCCTGAGAATCAAAAGACCCGTAAGCTTGAAACTTGAGGAAAGATCATACCTTTGTAGAGAAGACTTTGAAATCTTTTCCTCTATTTTTGGAGTTCTTGCTTTGCAAAAAGTCGAATAAGATAAGAGAAACCTGAGAAGATTAAGAGATTAAAGAAGAAGAGAATGACCGAGAATCATTGCTCTAATACCATGTTAGAATTAACACCAAAGATTAACTATACTTGCGGAAAATAAAAAGAGAATTAAGGGAGAATATTAGAGAAGACTCTTCTCTTTTTCTTACTCATGAAAACATCTTACAAGGAGTGTTTATATAGAAGGAGATATAAGAGAGAGAGAAAACAAAGTAGAAAAAGGAAAAATAGAATTGGAACCATATCTTGGGACAATCTATTTTTTCTTTTTTCCCAAACGGCTATGTTGCCCTAAAACCATTTCTCCTTTGCTTCTAGAATAAGCGTCTTCTAGGGTAAATGGACTCGACTAATACTTTGTAAGAAAAAAGTACGAGTAAAGTACAACTCGAAGAAATTCGAGAGCTATAGGAAGCTGCTCAATCCGTACAGGAAGAGCAGCAGTTAGACTCGCAAGATGTTGACGAATCAACACCTGTAGAGCCTGAATTTCGCAGATCCGGTTGAATCCGTCATGAACCCGAGAAATATCTGAGATTCCTCGTGACTGAAGGACATGATTTGTTGATCGTTGACAACAATGAACCTGTAAACTTCAAAGAAGCAATAATGGGCCCTGACTCCTTAGACCTGAGTTCATGCTGTTTTCTTGCACATGAATTGGTATGTTTTGAAAATTTCAAACGCCAACCGTAACTGGTGGTTATAAAGGAATTTATCGGGCAGATAATGAAATGTGAGAAAGGAACAGAGGATGGAACAAGATGGAATTTGTCCCTTCTATATACGGGAGAAATATATCTCTAGGCCCTTCAAAAGATTTGATACTGTAAAATGCATGGCCATGCTCAGACAAGGTGATCAACGCTTCTTTGTTCTATCAGTACAAATTCAAGTTCGATGAACAGTGATCTGGCTCATTAAAATAAGGATGACACCAACTCTTGCCTTAGAGCAGAAAGAGATATTGAGACAAAGGGATTTTGAGAATATATGATTCCAGTATAAGTGGGAGATTGTTGGGAATGTCCTGCAATCATTTGTACATACTCGTGTGGTCGGTTCTAACATCGAGATTAGACAAAGTCATATGGTACTAGGGGTTGTAATGGCTTGCTAGAGTCCACTTATAATCTGTGAGTTGAGATACTCACTGCTAGTACTATATGATCATATTGGGTCACACACCTAAGCAAATGGAGACAATTCAATAGGGAATGATCATTATATGAATGATTCATGACTTGAGCATAATAATACTTGGTTTCAGATGAGAACATGTGTTTTGGGCCAGACCTAAATTAATCCTAATTCAATTAGAAATTAATTAGGTGTTTTGGACTGAGCCTAAATTAATCCTAGTTCAACTAGGAATTAATTAGGTTAACTTAGACTCCCTATATATATGATATAGGGCACGCTTTTGATGTTAAGAAACTCTAGCCGCTGATTGCACAAGTCGAAATCCTAAAAGAATTGCACACAAAGTTCTAGCAAACTTCTCGCATACTTGCGTGCGTGTGGACTATCAATAGAGGTGCTACACTTGGAGCACTTGTTGATCTCATACCCTATCTTATATCCGCTGCACTAACCAAACTTCAGATATAATCGAGTTCTCTATTTATCAAATTCAGTTAAGTTAATACAAGACCTAGGGCTTAGGGTTTTGCTAGATTAGTCAATTGATAATTGCCAAATTGCTGAAAAACCCAACAGGTTCAACACCAATAATATGTTGGAATCGATGTGTTTCTTCTATGCCATATCTTCATTGCTTTGTGGTACTTGTAACCATCGTCATTCATTAATTTCATGTGAAATGCTCTTCATCCTCCAAAACTCATTTTCTTCATGTGACTTTCGTCACGATCACATCTTCCATCACGTCTTGATCAACTTTCCTTGTATCCTACTTCAATTCTCTTACTTCTAGATGCCATGTCTTCTTGGTATTTTCACTTTTAGTGATCACATCCCTTCATGATCACAAACTTTAATATTCACACCTTTTGGTAATCACAATCTTTGGTGTTCACATCCTTTTGTAAATTACACCTTTGGGTGGTTGCATCTTTTCTTCGCACTCATATGGTGGTACCCAATCGTTTGCATCCTACCATTCCTACCTGTTTGTTCGTACCTGTTTTTTTTTATTCGCAATTGGTTTGATATGTTTTACTAAAAGAGTTATAACTATTGAACAGTATCTCTGATTATAAATCCAAAAGTTGTTCTGGAAACTAGGCAGATAGATCTTTCCAAGGGTGGGTATATCAATTTCTGTTTAGTCCGTAGTCAGCGGTAATCCACAATTAAATATGGCAGTTGAATCACTCTTTCCACCACTCCATCTCAAACTTACTTTTCTCTCTTTTTGTTATTTTATTTTATTTTATTTTGTTTTGTGTCTTCTTGATCACCAATTTTTTTCGTGAACCTCTTCGCGTCCTTTTGGTAATCTCTTCAACCGGATAATGTTTTATTTTTCTCCGAGGTAAGCATCCTCTTTTTGTGCATGGTGTCCTCTTTTTATCACCATAACGTCTTTTTATGTGAACCATTACACGTCTTCTTTGGTACTCTCTTCAACCGAATAGTGTAAATGCCTACACAAAGCAGAAATCATCACTCATCAATCAAACTCAAACAATGGCTTATTCTTCTTCTCCAACCAAGCTTGTGTTCTTTGTTTGTTGTCTTTTTGTGTTTACATATTCAGACAGTCTTGTCTCTGGAGACTCCGACAAAGTGAGGCTGAATCTCTACTATGAATCACTTTGTCCTGGTTGTCAACAATTCATTATCGAAGATCTTCTTAAAATCTTTGACTCTGAACTTGACACAATCACCGATCTCAAACTCGTTCCATCTGGTAACGCTAAACTCTCCAATAATTTGACTGTAATTTGCCAGGTTCTTCTCAATTTCTCATTCTTTCTTATTCATAATTATAAATTTATATAATATATTGATGGTATTTGGTGATATTTGTGAAGCATGGTGAAGAGGAATGCAAATTAAATGCAATTGAAGCTTGTGCTATAAAAACTATTCCAAATCCGGTACAGAATAATATTAATCTCAAAAGATTTTGACATATTTTTCCATAGTATAATATTTATTTGATATGGTATTGTAATGCAGAAAATGCAGTACAAGTTTATAAGTTGCATTGAGAGTAACCCCGGAAATCATCATGTTCTAACAGCTTTGGAAATGAAAAACTATTGATGAGTGTTACAAGAGTGATCTCTCTAAAAAAGTAAGCATATTCAATGAATAAATAAATAGATATACGTAAATTGCTTAGTTATATAGCTCTAGACAATTTTATGTATTTTTTTCATTTATTTATTTTGTAATTTCAGCTAATACTTGGATATGCAAAAAGACCATGAGTTTGAAGCCGCCACATATATATGTACCATGGGTTACACTCAACAGCAAACCACTTTATGATGTATATCTATATTTTTATTAGTTTTTCTGGTAGTTGTTTACATTTTCTTATAAAATCTTTTTTTATAAAAAAAATGGGTATTTGATTGGGAATGCAGAAATTGGATAATTTGGTGGACCAAGTCTGCAAACCATACGAAGGAAAACCACCTCTTCCTAAAGCCTGCAAATCAGCTGAATTTTCTGAGTGGAAAATGTCGAAACTTTCAAGTCACTTGTGCCAATTAAGCTACCAATTTTTAAGTTAATTATGAAACTATAATAAGGATGTATTTAAGCTTATGTCAATGGAAGGATTAAATAAGATGACCTTTTAACAAAAAACTTTTATGTTTAGACATTCATGAATCTTCTAATTTATGACCTGTCTGAATTGAAGTAAAGACGGATTCTAAAACAACCTAATATGGAAACTAAACCGAAGCAAGTGTAATTGACATACAAGATACTGTGGAGGCCATAGAAGAACAATTACAAGTGTTTTTAATGTTCAATTTCGTAAGCAATTCGGTTTAGCTTAAATAATTTGTGACATTCTGATTTACTCATAGTTGATGCAAGTCAACTTTATATATAGTGACGTAAATTCATCTTCTTCTATAAAGAAACAACAGAAAATTGTGAAGGCTGATTAATTCTCTCTTATTGCTCTGAGATAGTCGCAATAGACAGCTGGTGATGCATGGAGAATGATGCCTAGTTAGGCTTAGAAGTTGCAAATAAGGCAAAGTTGGGAAGCTACTCTATGTTTGGTCCTACTTGGCGATGACACAGTGTGGACCACATCTCTTCCAAGTCTTTGCTCGATTTCGATTGAGCCTTGCTTCTTCTTGGTGGGCTTCTATTTTCTTTTGTTTATTTTAATTATGATTTAATGAGCGCTTTGGGGCTTTGTAATTATGTTTTAAATTGGTCCAAATATTCCGGTTTTCTCTTGTAATAGATTAATGGGATTACGAAAAAGTCTCTTAAGTAGATTTACGAAGTTTTTTACTTCAAATTCCTGTTTCTTTGTTTGTGAATATTATAAATAAATCGACGGTAGAATATTATAAAACAATAAAATGTTTTGATTTATTAGATGCTAGATATGTGAATGGTTCAGTGATAATAATTATTTTACAAATCTTCACGTATGGAGTTTGATTCTTTCCCTCATACAAATAATAAAAGAAAAATTTTAAGGTTTATGTTTTTGTTCAGATTTTTTAATCAAATAAGTAATAAGAAAAAACAAACTTGTGTGTGGTTTTTTTATTTGTCAACAAAAAACAGAATTTGTTATTTGGATTAAAATTTGGGTGAGAGACGCATAGGGCTTTTCTCTCTCCCTTCAACAGTATAACTATTGACTAGATCTAAGCGGCTTCTTCTAATGACGGTGGTGGAGACGCGTTGCCCTCGACTTCTTTTCTCTAGCTTCGCCAAATTTGACTCTGTTGTTTACTTTTTCCCTCTTTAGGCTTTTGCGGTTGTGATGGTGATTTAGGGCTTTGATGGGTCTCGATTTCATACACCGGCAACGTGAGATCTTGCCTGGCTCGGGTTTTTTTTCCCTTGACTACATTGATCTCCTCCTGGTATCTCTCTTCTAGATCCATTGTTTGTTTGAGCTTTGGAGATCGAGGGTCCATTTCTGTCAGATTCCATGGAGTCTTGGCGGATCTCGGTATGAGAGGTCCTGGGTTGATTTCCGGTGTGTTTTGTAGTCCGGATCTGTATATTCTCCATTTCGTTTTTGCCGTGACCTCTAGTTTTAGATGGTTTATCTAACCTAAATTCGAATTTGGGTTAAATTTTGATTTAGGATTTACTTAATCGATCTATGTGGTTAAGTATTTTCTTGCTTTAGGTTTCTCCTCTGGCCTTAGATCTTGTTAAGAGTTTGATGGAGCTTAGTTTATGGGAACCTTTCCCCTTTGTTTCTAGTTTAAATTTAATGTCAATCTTAGTTAATTTGAGTGTTGAGTTTGGTTTGATTACCTAGCTCAGATGGTTAACCTTTGATTTTGGCAATTCAAGGGAGAGTCTCATCTTCTCCAGAGAAAGCCAGCTTATGTGATTTAAGTCATTGTTTTGGGTAGGAATTCTGTTGTCGTAATGTCGTTTAGGATCCAGATCTTGGTGCATTGGTTTTGGTTTTGGTTTTATCATTGGATAGCTTCATATCATCTTCTTTGTTATGTAGCATAGATTGCTTCCTTTATTCTCTTTGCGGTCTTTCATGGACCTCGTTGTAATCTTCCCAATATATATCATTCAGATTTAGATGAAAAAATATCATGTGGTGGTAGACTTTTTAGTAAAAGAATGTAAATTTCTTGAATATGTAAGTTAACAAAACAAAGTGTGCTTTTGTGGTAGATTTTGACTCTTAAATCTTGTTCAAGTTCATGGCTTCTCCTAAACTTTGCTTGCTTATAAATATAACGTTTCAGATTATATCCGAGATTATGAGTTAAAGAATAGCAATAAAACTGTAAAAAACACTCTGTTTCTTTAGAGAAGCACTCCTACGGTGGTCGAGACGCTCTGCAGTCCATGGAGATAATATGTGACAACCATGTAAAAGGACCAGAAGCGAGATACGAGTTACATCTATCTATTATCCCTTGTCACACTAAGGGCTGTACGGTGAGCTGCTTGATTGGCTGTCGTTGTGGAGATGTATACTACACAAGACTCAAAGCGAGTAACAAGCTTAGACCATTGTTGTAGATACGGTATTTTGGCCAGTCATGTGATGTTTTAATTGCTTGCACAACTGTTCGGTTCTCAGACCAAAACTCAACACGTAGCAACGTAGATCAGCCAAGCTGCGAGCAGCCCGAAGCAGACAACACCACTCTGCATCAACTCTGCTTTTAGTAGGGAGACCAGCGACTCGTGCGTGAAACCTCACACTTCTCATGTGGTCTAGGAGTATCCACGATGTTCCTACTAATCTTTCAACACTTTGCCAAGAGATTCCAATATTGCACTTAAAATAACCATCTTCCAGCAACTTCCATTGTAGCTTGGGTTGTGGTCTATGACCCACTGTAGGAGCAGCTTGTGATGATTCATCATCAAATTTAAACCACTCCTTAGTCTCTGTTATAGCCTGTGCAATCAGGATGTCCGCATCTTGCGGCTTATCTGCTTAAAGCTTATCATTTCTTTGTTTCCAAGTATGCCACAAAACCCATGGTAAGGCTATGTAAATTCTCTAGGCCTGATTCGAAAGCAAAGCTTGGTTAAAGTCAGATATATTCCTGAAACCAAGTCCACCCTCAACTTTAGATTGGCTTAGCTTCTCCCATGACACCCATTGTATCTTCTTCTTAACTTCCTTACAACTCCACAAGAATTTAGAGATAGCACTTGCGATCTTCTTACACTGGTTTTTTGTGAGTTTGAAACAGGACATAGCGTACACCGGAAGAGCTGTAGCCACTGACTTGATCAGGATCTCTTTCCCACCTAAGAATAGTCTTTTCATACCAGCCCAATAATCTTGGTTGTAGCCGCTCTGTAATAAAGCTCAAAAATTCACATTTATATTCGCTTAGACATTCAGATAGCCTAAGGTATTTGCTTGTACCACACTCCTCCGTTATTCCCATGTATAAGCTGATTAGTCGCTTCATTATGGGATCCATTTTGACACCGAAGGTAATGGCCGATTTCTTGAAATTAATTTCCTGTCCAGGAGCGTCTCCATAGAACTTGAGACATCTAAGAATTTCTGTACTTTCTTTGATGTTCGTCTTACACATGAAGATGCTATCGTCGGCAGATAATAGTTGTTGAATAACCAGATTGTTTTTCGTGGTACTAATACATATGATACATTGTTCACCCTCTACTTTCTTTATCACATGTATTAAAGCCTCTGCACCCATATAAACACAAACAAAGATACAGGGCCACCTTGTCTTAATCCCCTTCCCTATGTTATAAAATCATGCGAGCGAACATTAAGTATTATCGAATACGTGACTAAAGTAATACACTCCTTCATCCATCGGCACCAAACCTCATTGCAACACATCTTGGCAAAGAGATCCTCCAAAACCCGTCGTTCGACTATGTCATATGCCTTTGACATATCTGTTT
Source organism: Lepidium sativum (assembly GCA_023374145.1). Taxonomy (NCBI): domain Eukaryota; kingdom Viridiplantae; phylum Streptophyta; class Magnoliopsida; order Brassicales; family Brassicaceae; genus Lepidium; species Lepidium sativum. Next base: position 8,022 of record JAKUCM010007616.1, on the reverse strand, counting down.
TGATCACATGAAGTGTTTGTCACATCTTGGATTAGTCATCAAAGCATGTATTAACTCATGTGCAATGAGTATATTATCAGACATCAATTTTCTAGCCACAAGAGCCCCTTGGGTATTGGATACAAACCTCAGCAGCAACTTCTTTATTACGGGAGACCACTTTATATGCAACCGAGCAGAGACTAGTTGGCCATAGGTATTTCATTCTCTATGGGGTTATTCAGTTTTGGAACAAGGCAAATCGGAGTGTAGTTCCAGCCTGAAGGGAGTTTACTTGTTTCGAAAAAACCTTTAACTTCCCTTATAACCTGATCTCCGATAATGTCCCAATGGGCTTGGAAGAAGAGCCCGATCATACCGTCAGCTCCAAGAGCTTTATCTCCTTGAAAAGCAACTTAATACCAAAATGAAACTCAAACAAAATAAGGAAATAAAGATCAAACTTAGATAATCAAAGGAAAGCAGTGAATTGTCGGTTAGGGAAATGATCAAAGGGAAACACAACCAACTAATCTATACTAATAAAAGCAATGTTTTGAGACCTCTTAAGTCATCCAACTCATCTTTCTCAAACTCCTATCTTCTTGCCACATCACTCCTATATTCTTGCCACATCAACTTTTGTTTTAGAAATTTTAATTTTTAATAAAAAAATCAAAAGACAATTATTATTTACTTAATCACATTACTTACTATAATATGTACATTCAAAAGTCTCACATCAAATTAAATTATATTATGTTGTAATCTATACTAAACCAATATATTGATTAGAAGTACTTAATCACAATACTTACTATAATATGGACATTCAAAGGTCTCACATCAAATTAAATTAAATTATGTTGTAATCTATATTAAACCAATATATTGATTAGAAATATAATATATCTTATCGTATGACCAAAATTATTAGAAGAGTTATCTAAATTACCAAACAAAAAAGAATACGATTCTTTTTTAAAATATGAAAAAAATATTTTTCTACTTAATAAACTATCCATAATCTGAATACCAATTAAAAATGACAAAGCTAATAAATAATATTTTACGTAGTAAAACCTAAGCTTACATATTATTTAAGAATAATCAAACTAACTAACTTATCAAAATACTGCACTTTAATGGTCAAGAAAAATAAATTATTTTATTACAAGTGACTCAACTTATATATAATACTACTTAGGATTGATGTTCTAGCAAAATAATTTTTTTTAAAGGATTGGTAGACGTAGTAGCGGTAACTAGTTTCAAGTGCTGTTTTTTTTTCTTCCAATTAGGTACTAATTATCTGTTTAATGACTAACAAAAAGCAGTCACTTCAACTAAAAATATAAATTAGAAAAAAGTAAAAATAAACTATGTAAAATATAAAATAGAAAAAAAAATACAATATTTTCTACATCGATTAAACTTTATAAGTGTAGACATCTATCTACATGTCAGGAAATAAATAGTTCAATTGAGGTATATTCAATGCCCTTGCACCTCAAAAACACATCTACACCTTCCATACAAATAATAATCAAACTTTGTTACTTTTTTACCCAGGGAGATGATAACAATGAAGCACTAAAAACTAAAACTCCTGAAAGTTTAAAACACATTATTGGCTAAACTTGCAAATTTCATATCAAAGTGTCAATGTACAACTTCCTAGCTTCACGTCAAACTTTCATTGTCTCCCGTATTATTCCGAACGACGTTGGCTTGAACGACGAGACGTCCGGAATAAACAACCCCATATATGCTGACTTTGCAATTCTTTTTAAGGATCGGAACACACATCCAAAAAAATTATCCGATGAAGACGTGAAGAACGAGAAGCGCCCCCCATCTAGACGACTAAACCAGCTTATTCACCTCACATTACAAGTTGTTTCTTTGATTTAATTTAAAATCATTCTCAATGTTAATTGTTTTTTCAATTTCCTGTCCCTCCATACTACTCATAAGTTTCATCTTATTTCCCCTTTTTTGGTTTAACATTGCACTACTACGAGATCACCTTTCTATAAAATTACTTCCACTCAATATTCATTACTATCAAAATGTTGTATTTTGTTAAATACGCATACGTTAATAAAGTCATCCAAAGTTTATTGAATTTATCATGACACAAACCTGCAAATGATTTCATTAATCCAAGGTGTAGATAATGTGTTGATAAAAAGATTGCATGAAACAAAAGAATTTATTATAAGGTCAGATGAACTAGATTTATCTTTTTTTTTTTACATATTTGAAAAACCTAAATTGAATATGAACCGAGTCAAAGAAAAAAGTTAAATAGGTTTCTTTAAAATAAAATTTCTTTCGAATAAAAAATTTTCATAATATATTATATAATCAATTAGCTTATATAGCATAATTTAGTTATTATATATTTGGAAAAAATACTAAAATTTAACCATTTATTATATATCTAGATTTTGTCATTCATAAATCAAAACCCTCTAATTACCGGAAATTGAATCTTCTTCTTTGTCCAATCCTTCATCTCTTTTTATTAACTAAGTCCAATTCGATTTTGGTTAAAAAAAATTTGAAAATAAAGGTTTTGTTTTACATTTTAAATATATTTATGGACCAAATATTATATAATATGTAAGTTAATCTTCGTTATTCGAATTCGAAAGACCTTTCAATGTCCATATTACACGTCGGTTGATTTACAGTGATGAAGTTGTTTAATCTTCTATTGAAACTATACATATTCACCACTTTTGAATGTCCATAGTTACTTTTTTTTTTTTTTTAATCCATCCAAAATAATTGGGTTGAATATCTTATATACATGTCATTTTTCCGTTTAGTCACTCCAACCAATAATTCTGATATCTAGAATTTGTTCCCTTTCTCTTAATTTAGACAAACTATAAAAGGATTTGAGGTTATTTTATCTTATCAATCTAATTATTCGAAAAGAATAACATCTTATGCAATTTGGATATTTCAATGACATATTTTATAAATAAATACTACTTCATAAAAGATATATTCTTAAATTGTTCTTCAGATAATATTATAAGTATGGTCTTCAAATAATTTCACACATGTACTTTTGATCTTTAAATAATAAATAAAATCAGACCAGAATCCTGATTGAAGTCATTAATAATCTAGCTACTAAGACTCTTTCATCTGGCCTAGGCTCTCTTGCAATACCCAATTCGACTCATCAGAGAATTATCATTATGCTCGGGTGGTGTTAGCCCAAGTATTCATGATTGTCTCGTGGCAGACTAGTTTATGTATCCAATGTTTGTCGAAGACAAACCTTCCTGTTTTAGTTGATTCATCTGGAGCAAAATTTGAGGAGAGGTCGATGATCAGAGCCAACCCGGTCCATGAACAAGCCATTAACCATAAGTACAGCCCTAAAGCTTTTATTATTACCAAGAGCTTTATCCAGTCTGGATTGGATATAAAGCCTATTTCGTAATCTTGCCCATGAAAACTGATCCCCTCTAGATGGAACTTCTCTCAATCTACAATCTGGAAGCATATGACGAAATGGGAAAAAGAGCTTTCATCACGTAGAGGCCCTTCCAGCTTCTCAATATTGTTATGAATCTCGTTAACGTCACCAACCAGTAAGCATGCTTCATTTCTACTGATGCCAATATCTGTAAAGTATATCCCAAGTTTCTTGTTTCAGAGCTCTCACCGGTTCACCATATACAGAGGACAGATAAAAAGAAACTAGCCAAGTACCACTTCAACATCAATAATATTCTTGTATGAACTTATAACTGATACACTATAGGTTGATTTCCGAAACAAAGTGAGCGGACCGCTCAAGATTATTGGATCGAGAATACACGCATTATCATAACCTAATGAATTCTGAATTCCCATCACAATGCTATTCGAGTTTTTAGTCTCCATGAGAAACAACAAATCAGGGAAATGATCACGTCTCATCTCCCGCAACACCTGAATTTTCAAGGGGTTTCCCGGCCCTTGACAATTCCAACTAAGTATGTTCATTCTTGCATCGGCAGATCCCCACTTGGACCAGCCTCAGTGTTGCTTCTTTATTCGCTGTCTCAGCTGTGGTTTCAGCATCATCCACATTCGCCTTCCTCTTTCATATCGTATCATTTCCGACTAACAACTGACGTTTCTCCTGTTAAACTTGTACAATCTTCTTCTTGTTCTGCTGCCTTCTCCACTTACTTGGCCTCTTACGGAAATGATGTACCAACGGGTGGAACCAAGATGAGCTAGCTTCAACAGCTTTAGCTCTAAAAACCATTGGTTTACAGTCCTCACGATGAAAACGTTCAGTACCAATCGCCTTGGCAAAACCATTGTATATGGTACAATGCTTCGGCTTGAGGCAGCTTTGAATGAATCCCAGAGAAATTTGTCCTTAACAGCACCTTCATCTTTCTGTGTGGAAAAATCATACACATGGCCTTTCCATTTGTCGAGAATATGCGTGATGGTTGCTGGTGCATCCAGACGCAAATGTTTGTTTTCCTCATGTGGGTTTCCACCCAGATTCTACACAACCCTTCGAACACTTATTTCACGTGCTTATTTCTCTGATGGGTCTGCCGCCTAGAGATAATTGCGGAGTACATCTAGCACATCTCTTGTGATCTTTGGTTTTCTGGTCCGCTTATCAATAACAACTTCATCCTCTGTTACTTGTCTCTATTTTCTTACCTCTAGCTTAGCATCAGAATGCCGGATTGAAGTATTGAAAGGACAATGGATCTTATCAAGTAAGTCTCTGACACGAGTAGCATCGCACAAACAAAATCTTCGCTCAGCCGTGTTCTTGTAAAGATCGCAGCGACATCGACCGACATGTAAAAAATAGTTACCAGCAAGAAGGAAAACAATTAAAAGAGTCGCTCAAAATGATTGCTGATGATATTAACAGAGTATAATCGCCGATAAATTTAGGACTCCGTAATGATCAACTTCTTCACTATATTACACTTGTTTTGTCGCTGTCGCAGCGTTTATTATAAGAACAGAGCCGTAGTCTTTGCTCCGGGGTTGCAATGGATCAAACGCGAGTATTAATACCTGGCCTGTGTAGGCTGCAATTTCCAGTAGCACGTCTTTATCATAGTACTCAAGAGGAGTGTCTCTGATACGAACCCATATTGGTAAGACTTGTAGATACTTTTCCGGTTGCTTATCAACCCACTTCTCTAAGACCATAGCCCAGTCATAATATGTTCAAACGCCAGCGTCTAGAACATTATTGAGATTAGCTTCATGGTCAAACACGAACTGAAACGGTTCATGAGACAGAACATATCCTCTGCATCTAACTAAGACTCTCCATAGCCTTGGCATATCATGGATCACGCTCGTCATCCTTTGGTTTGCTGGATTTTAAAAGCCTCCCCATGATGTAACTATTACGCAACATAAATGATATTGTCAGTTTATTGTTATTTCTGTGAGTTGAGGAACATAGTAGTCATGGTTGTGACAATAAGTATACATGGAGTTGGGATATAACATTAAATAGAGAACTAATTTTGTCTTTTTAGATACATGAATCTTATTGGCGACTCTCGTAGAATTTATTATTTGTTTGCCTTTTATCTTTCCCATGTAACTGATTAATTAGAGTCGTAGCATGTTTTTTCTCAATGACTATATGATTAGTATTGGGCTACCTAGTGATGGTAGACATTTTAAGTAATGTAGTGGTAGATTTTTAATAAGGGCTGGTGACATTACAGTAGACTTATTTTTATATTACGACATATATTTTAACTGTTTTTTTCACAGACTCATTTGGCTACGAAAGACAATCTTTTTAGATTTTTTCCGTGAAAAATATTCTTTAATGAATGGAAGTTTTAATTATAATTACAAGTTGACTTATTTGAAAATTTGTTGGAAGTTGTTGGAAAGGATATATTCAATGACATCAAAGATAATTCCCATGTAGGAAGTTATTTTGAAGCTGTCCAAGTAAACTCTTACACATTTACAACAACACCGGTTTATTAATGAATCAGCTTTCATAAGATTAGATAAATGAACTTTGGGTTTTGAATGGTGGTTGTCCTTTGAGATTCTATTTGTATGAGTTTAAAGAGATTACACACTTGAATTGTGATTTATCTAGTAGATTATTTAGAGATTGGTCATACCGAATTTTGGAATAATTTGGGTGTTGATTTAAGTGTAGGGTCCTAATTGATATGATTTGCAAAATGACTTTAGTAGATGGAGCATGTGGTCCTGTGAGAAAAAGAAGATGTTAGGTCTGCTTTTGTGTTGTTTATTGGAATTTATGGCCTGATTCTGTTGCATGATGCCAAAAGAGTGTTGAACCAAGAGTCATTCAAGAATTATCCTTGGGATCGGTCAGCTTTAAAGAGTTGATTCGATCAATTGACTTTACTACTTTCAATGCAGTGAATACACAATACATTGCTGTGTACACATCTTACTCATTTTGGCATATGAGACGATCTCTATTTTGGGAGAGAAATTTTCTCTGAAGAGAAAAGCTATTCAAATTCCGTTTTTTTGATTGAAGTCTAACATAAAATGATATATTCTTGTATATGTTATAAAGGAGGAGAATAATATTACTAAGGATAACATGGTACATTTGATTTTGCTTGCCGAGAAATAAAAGTACATGAGCTCTATCCAGATGTTGTAGGTATGTATGAGACATTTTCTACCCAAACATTTGGATAAGATATATTCAGTTTGAGTTGATGACACTAAGGACCATAAGAAATAGAGATGGGGAAAATCTTTTTGGGATTAATTATGAAGTCTCCATTTAAGACTCCAAAAAGGAATAAATATGTGGATAAGGAAGCTGATAAAAATGTGAAAGTAGGAAGATGAAAAAGAAGATGAGAAATGAGAAGAAAAATGATAAAGAGAAGAAGAAGTCCAAAGAGAATCGGAAGACAAATGAAGTTGAAGTTGAAGTTAAGGAAAATAGTGAGAAAATTTATATGAGTATCAAATAAAATGAGTTGAAGCAGAAAAACAATGAGGTGCATTTTTTTCAATTTGAAGATGATGAACCATTAACTTGTGTCTGATTTTCATCAATCATTTACACAATTTTTTTTTCACATATTCAAGTGGATACGATTGACTACCCTTATAGATTATCCTTCATAGAAAATCTCCTTCAATGAATGGAAGTTTCAATTATAATTACAGGCTGACTGATTTTTGGGAATTTGTTGGAAGCCGTTGGAGAGGAAATATTCAATGACATCAAAGGTAATTCCCAAGTATGAGTTATTATGAATATGTTTGAGTGCTCTTACACATTTTCTTACACATTTGCAGCAAAGTTGGCACATGATTTAGTAATGAATTAGGTTTAATTTGATAGGATAAATAAAATTAGGCTTTTGATTGGTGGTCATCCTCTAAGATTCTCTTTGCACAAGTTTGAAGAGATTACATACTTGAGGTGTGATGTAATTAAGCCAACATAAAATTTGGAGATTGATCACACAGAATCTTAGAACGATTTGGGTGTTGATTTTGGTGTAGATTCTAAACTGGTAGATGCAGCCCATGGTCCCATGAGGAAAATAAGATATTAGGTTTGCTTTTTGTGCTAATTATTGGAATTTATTGCCTCCATCGTTCTAATAGGATTACGTTGTATGTTGCCAAAAAAGTTTCGGATCAAGAGGCATTCAAGAGGTATCCTTAGGGCCGAGGGAGCTTTAAAGAGTTAATTCAATCGATTAATATTTAATACTTTCAAAACAGTGACATATATTATGCAGGGATGCGTACACGCTTTACTCATTTGGCATATGAAGCAATCCCTGTTTTGGGAGAGAAATTTTCTCTAAGGAGAGAAGATATTCCAATTCCTCTTCTTTGATAAAAGCCTTGCAGAAAATGATGTATTCTTGTAGGAAAATGATATGTTCTTGCAGAAGCATATTACTAAGGATAATAATGTACATTTGATCTCATTTACCGCGTAATAAAAGTACATGAGGTCCAATTGTAACATAATTATATGTATTTGACAGTTATGTT
>JAKUCM010007615.1:0-19271 GCA_023374145.1 Lepidium sativum | reverse complement strand
TAGAGATTTATGTGAATTTATGGTTTTGAAAAAAATTATTCCCTTAAAAATAGTTTTGTCTTTAAAGAGCAGCTTTTTTCTCTTAGATGTTTTTTTTCTTATTCCGAACATTCTAGTCACTTTATTTCTAGATTATTTATATATGAGAAAATTTAAGATATCAAATATTTACATATATAATATTTTAAATGTTACATTATATATTTAAATCAAGTTTTGTAACTCAAAATATATAGCTATACTTTCGTAAATTTTTATGTAATTTATACACTTTTTATATATTTTCGTATATAGTTTCAAATAATTTATAAAAATTTTGTTAAATTTAGTATAATTTATATTACAAAATTAATCATTTTCATAATTTTGTAGAGTTATATACAATTTTTATATAAATTAAATTTCTCTTAATTAGTAATATGCAATTTCTATAAACCTATAAAAGTTTTGTTTCGTTTTGAGGCTTTCGTACGACTAGTTCTGTCGATCACGTCTTTGATGATTCTGATGTCATTCCAAGTCTACCTTAGAGTCCACCTAGTGTGTCGGAGACAAAGTCAGAGCCTTTGGTCTAGTAACCACCTATGCATTTAACGATTGAGGAGATTTTGACGAGTTTGGCCATCTTAATTCGCGATCCTAGTATGGAAACTGGAAAGACATGGTAATTACTATACTTATATGATGTTTTAATAAATAATAATAACTAAAAATTCTCGATTTTAGGTTTTGGGTCGAGGGCCCGATAGTCACGTTTATGAAGTTGATGATACAACAACATCTCCTTTTGCGCATCCAACCTTTAGCAAGTTTCCGCTATGCTTGAAGGAGCAGTGGTTCAGATCTTTCGCGGTAAACACCCATTTTCTTACTATTAGTACACATTTTAAATAATAAATTATTTATATTGCTATTTTTACAATTGAAATCAACATTTTAATTGGGTTGTCCATCGCACGTTTCAAGTTCGAAAGAAGTTCAAGGAGCAATCCAGTCTTTCCTACAGCAACCACATCTATGCGTGGAAGACAGCATGGGAGAAAGATCAACGACCAAACCCTATGGTTGCCCAGTAGATCGGTTCTCAAAGTTTCTTGAGTATTGGAGCCAGCCGGGCACAAAGAAGATTTTAGAGCGGAACAAAAAGAACCGTAGAGGTGGTAAAGACGTGGCAGTGAAAGTGTTGGGTATACACAACGCCAACTATCATACCTTTGAGCGCGTTGAGCGAGATATGGTAATGTTAAATTTTAAATATACGTTATTTGTTTACTGTAATGTTAACAATGTTTTTGGTTTTATATACTATTAAAAATGGGTGTGCACCAGATTTGTTCAGCTTAATGAAGTATTGTCACACCTCCAAGAGGTTCAGAAGGATCAAGAACCTGAAGGTGTTGGAGGTGGTCGAGAGTGTCGAGCACAAGATAGAGGAGTTACAAACCCAACTAACATAGGATGGAGCAGGGCCTTCTGTTCCGCTCTCTCGGGATGACATCAACAACATTGTCGTTGAGGTATTCATTTAATCTTAATTTTTACAATCTTAGATTATGTAAAATTATTTTGATAGTCGTCTATGTACTTTATTTATTTTGTATGAAACTGCCACAAGGGACGACGATTGGACTCGATAAACTTGTCACCGCAGATGGATTACCAACATGCATTGACCTGAGTCAGATGTTAGGTCTCAGTCAACGGGAGCGGCAAGAGTTGGTGGATCTCCGGGCGAGCCACATGACCATGAAGGAAACCCTTAAGCATAACCAGGACACTCTATGCGAGGCTAAGGAGAGGCAAGCAAGGACTGACACTCCTCGGTGTTTGCCGGAAGATAGCAGAACCCAGATCTCGGACCTTTAGTTTTAGACAGAACAATATTTTGTATTCAAACATATTTATTAAGAACAAAATTATTTAATATAAATTGTGTTTTCAAAATAATTAATTTTAATTTTAAATCAAATTAATTATTTTTTAAAAAAAAATTTGTAACCAACAAGATACGAACGGAAAAAGACAATGAAAATCGACGGATCAAAACTGATGGTAATCGACGAACTGTGAACCGACAGACCTTAACCGATGGTAATCAACAGACATAATTGACGTCCATCGACATCGTGTCTCTGTCAGATGCCGATGGGAGTTACGTCGGCTTGCACCCGTTGTTTTCTATCGGTTATGTCCGACAGCTTCCGACAACAGGATTACGATTGCCCTTCTCTATCGATTTTCATCGGAAAACATAGTTAATCCGACAGTTTTCGATGAAATCTGTCATAGAAGATAGCTGTCACCTATTAACTATCATAAATAATGAAGTAGAGTTGAATTGCATATACATAAAATATTACTTGAATATTTTAACTACCAGAATAAAAAAATTCAAAAATATTATAGTTTTAGTATTTGTAGATCAATTCCGTGAAGGTCTTACGTGAGGTTGGTCCTCGATCACCGGAATGCGTCACGCGATTGCAACAGTAACTATATCAATTGCATGTGATTGACGTTTTATGATACGTCAGGATTCATCAGCCTATATAGCCGCTAACATGAGATGTAGTTTTTTTGTTAATATATATGTATTTCTTCTATATATATCTTGAGAAGAAAAATTGTTGGAGACTGGTTAAGGAGCGTGTTATTTTGAAAGTAGCATATGGTTATATAGTAACTGTCATGTTATAGTATAAAAGAATATTATGTCATAAATAATGACTTTTATTTTTGGACGGTCAAAAGTCATAAATAAATAAGAACAATAATGATGCATGTATTGATTCGGAGGCAGGTCTTCCGCTGAATAATTCACTTCCCATGCCATAGAAGGAAATTTGCAAACAATTTTATGCGTTTTTAACAAAACAAAAAGAAGGTATATAAATTTGGAATTGTTAAAGACTAGAATGAAAGTGATGTATATATAAATGATTACAATTACCCTTACCCAAAAAACAAAAATGATTACAACGAACAATGTATTTTGACCATTGTTCGTTGTTGTATTCTTTGTATCATATTTCATTTGTTTAATAGTAAATGATGTTTAAGGTTGTTACACATAAATTAAAAATAATTTAATATTTTATTTTTAACTAAAAATACTGTTCAATTATTTTAATAATCATTCAACCAATAAAACATTAATCTATAAAATATAAATGGTCAAAATACATAAAAATGGAACTAACTTTTGAAAACTTCAATTATTTTGATATTTTTTTACTAAAATATCACTTAATACAAAACAGAGGGAGTATTATATATTTTCACCGTTTTAATATAAAACCGTTTATTAAAAACAAATTAATGAACAAACTTCTTGTAATAATAATTTTTCGAGACTACCGACAAAAAATGGTTAGAGAAATAATGATTCAATAAATACAAAAATATAAAAGTCGAACTAAGATTTGTCAAACGTTATTTTACTATCACAGTTTCATGTAGTCGCATACGCACTAAATGTTGAAACGCACTTTGGATGGTGATTTGGTGTAGTGCGCTGCAATATCTGATATTGCACAAAATTAGTGAAATGGAAATAATAATGATCCCATTAGTAATACTTAATTTTTTAGTACTTCATATTTGACTGAAGGACGTCGTGTTTCATGCTAATTACGTAATTGGTACTTATGTCAGTAATAGCATAGAAAATATAAATTTTGTTTGTTTCTTTTAACGGTCTATATTACGGTATTGTTCATGAGATAAATCAAAAAAGAAGAACAGAGAAAAAATATTTTTAATTTCTTTGAAACGTATAAAAATAAAAAGTTTATAAAAGCAACATTAAGATTAATATAATAACCAATTAAAAAAATAAAACTAATCTTATAATCTAATATATTCCTCAAGTTTTTAATCAAAAAATTTGGAGTAATAAATGCTTGAAATCGACATCTTTGAAAAAAAGATTATGAAATTTTGTGGTCGGAAGGGGTTTTGTAAGAATATCAGCATGTTGGTTCAATGTACCAATATGCAACGTCTTGAGGAAGTCTACTGTGAGTTGATTACGAACTATATGACAGTCCACTTCGATGTGTTTCGTCCTTTCGTAAAAACCGGGTATGAATCAATATATAGAGCTGATTTATTGTCACCAAAAAGTTTAGTTAGAGCTTCAAGTTTCATATGAAGATCAGTCAACATGTTATTCAACCAAATTAACTCTATTGTTGCATCAACCATGGCTTTATATTCAGTCTTTGTGCTGCTTCCACATACAACATCTTGCTTTTTACACTTCCATGTTATCAAAGATGTTCCAAAGTAAACACAATAGCCAGAGATTGATCTTTCTTGTATCATGACAAGTTCTCTAGTCAGATTCAGCAAAAGCATTAAGACAAACATCTGATTTATCAGAGTAAAAAATTTCTTGTCATTGATTTGATTTTAAGTGTGAAACAATAATTTCAGTTGCTACCATATGAACATATGTTGAGTTTCTGTAAACATTGACTCAATTTGTGCACTCCAAATGTTATATATGGTATTATAATGGTCAAATAGAACAATCTGCCAACCAACTCTCTATACGGAGTATGATTAATGAGATAAGTACCAGTGGTTGAAAAGAGAAGCTTTAACATTCATAGGTGTCTTACTCGGTTTACAAGCTAGAAGACATGTATCAGTCAATAAATTCATTGCATATTTCCTTTGAGAAACATATATTCCTGCAGCAGATCTAGCCTCTCTAGTCCAAGAAAATATTTCAATAAACCTAGATCTTTGATTTTAAATTTTGACTGTATAAGAGCTTTTAATTGATGAATTGCACCATCATTATTCTTGCAATAGCAATGTCATCAACATATATCAAAACAACAAGGAATGAAGTACCTTCAGTCTTAACAAAAAGTGCATGATCTGCTGAAGATTGAACAAATCCATTGCTTAAGAGAACTGAAGAAATTTGAGTGTACCATTGTTGTGATGCTTGCTTAAGGTCATATATAGATGATTGTAATCTACAAACCAGATTCTCTGCTAATACAGTTCTGGAAGGAGGAGTATAACCTAAAGGTAAGGTCATATAAATTTTTTCATCCAATTTTCCATGTAGAAAAGCGTTGGAGACATCCGGTGACAAAGACTCCACCCATATCTTGCTGCTAATCTCAACAACAGCTTAACAAATGCTAATTTGGCCACTGGGGAAAAAGTATCTAGATAATCAACACCTTTCTCTTGATAATATCCCTTTGCCATAAACCTAGCTTTGTGTCTTTCAATTATACCATCTGAGTTGTATTTGATGGTATAAACCCATTTGCATCATATAGCATGCTTTCTGGGTGGTAGTGATTTAACTAAAAGTGTATCTTGTTCCTTAAGAGCATCATACTCACAATTCATTGCATTATTCCAATTGTCAGACTTAATAGCTTGAGCAAAAGTCTTTGGTATTGTGTCGGAAGAGATAGAAGATATGTAAGATTTATATGGAATGGAAAGTTTGTCATAAGAAACAAAGAAAGATATTAGATAAAGAACTGAGAAAGAAGTGGCATCATGTACCTTTTGAGTGAGATATCAATGATATTCATATAAGTAATTTGGTACTTTAGCATGTCGTCCAGGTCTCCCACCATTTACAATTTCTGGAACAACCATTTCATTGACAATAGTAGTTTCATATGAGGTGTTAAAACTCAATGGATCTATGGCATTGTCATTAGAAATTTCATGATTTGTATGCAATGCAGGAGTATGAGTAACCTGAGGCAAGCTATGATCATGTTCTCCAAAATAATTATCAATGTCAGGTGCAAGTAAAGGTAAAATAGATACAACAAAAGTTCCATGAGAAGATGATGGTTTATCTTTAAGACGAAAGATGTTCCTATGAAACACAACATTGCGAGATATAGAAATGACATTATTATCTAAATCTAGAACCTTACAACCTTTATAACCCATTGAATAACCAAGAAACACACAAGGCAAAACACGAGGATAAAACTTATTTCTATCTTCAGGCAAAGTACAAATGTAGCAAAGGTTACCAAAGACACGAGGAGAAGCATAATCATGTTCCTTTTTCATTAACTTTTCATAAGGAGATTGATTATCTAACAAAAGAGATTGGAGTCCTATTTATTAAAAAAAAACCAGTAGTATGAACACAGTCACCCCAAAATTAAAGAAGAATATTGGATTTAAAATGTAAAGCTCTTGCAACATTAAGTAAATGTTGATGCTTACGCTCAACAACAGAGTTTTGTTGAGAATATCAACACAAGAATAGTAATGCATCATACCTTTTTCGCGCATCAAATCAAGATATTGAAGCTCAAAAGCATTATCAGATCTAATTGCTTCCACTTTCATTGAATACTGAGTCTCAACAAGTTTCAGAAATGAAGTTAAAACCGAATGAACATAATAATTTGTCTTTAAAAGATATATCTAAGTAACACAAGTACAATCATCAACCAAAGTTAAAAAATAATGAAATCCTTTAATTGATTCATGAGCAAAAAGACCCAAAATGTCAAGATGAACAAGATCAAAGGCATTACTAGCAAGATTGTTATTGAAAACAAAAGGTAACTTGCAGATGATTTATTTGCCATTAAGCCTTCACTTGTTATAGATTGCGTTGAAGTCTGAGCATGATGCACATTACTCTTCACATGGGTACTCAATTGAGAAATGAAATGTTGAACTTAATCTACAGTAAAAGAACTAATATCCAGAGTTGAACTCGAAGTAATGTGTCGAGTCTAAGCAAGTGCTTGATAAGCTTTAGGAACAACATTAACAATAACGTTCTCTTTGATATATTGAGGATTCTTCCACTATTGATTAACACCAACACCACACTAGGGTTGACTAGATGTGTTCTGATCATTATTTGCATTGTTGTTAGCTTTAGGACATGGATGTCCTAGTTGATAATCATGTAGCTTATAGCATTTTTTCACCACATGACCAGTCATTCCAAAATGAGTGCACACATGACGAGATTTTGGTTTGTACTAATTTGCATAAGTAACAAGTTGCTATTACTAAAAATCTGAAACAGAATTTAAAGTTTGGAAAACCAGTTTCTCAATATTCTAAATAGGTCTAATCACTATTTGTCTTTCATATTGGCAAACCATGTTGAATACTTCTCCTATATTTGGTAAAGGCTTCAACATTAACACCCACCTCTTAGTAGATTCATTTAATCACATAAGAAACTTCATAATCCTGCTCCTATCAAGCATATTTTTCCAATTCACTGCAACAATATATTCACACTTTCCACAAATGCAAATAGGCATCTCAACAAAGTTTGTATAAGTCTCCTAGAGAGTCATTAGCTCTACATAATAGGTACTCACATCACAAGAAATTTGAAAAAACGTACATAACCTTTTTCAATTTCAAAGATATAGACTAGATTATCTTGCTTACATATATTCATCAAATTGTTCCATATAACCTCGATAGTTGACATGTAAAGAAGACTTGCGCTAATGTTCTTAGATACATGATTCAAAAGCCAAGTAGCTACCATGTCGTTGCAACGTGACCAAAAATCAGCATTATCATGAGTATATGGAGGTTTTGGAATTGTACCATTTACAAAACCCAACTTATTGTGCACATTCAACGCTAAACAAACAGATCTCCAAGAATGAAAATCGGATCCTCCTGTTAATCGATCGCTCACCAAAATCAAACCAGCATGAACATTTCTATGAAGATAGTATGGATTCTCATACAAATACATGGTCTGACGAGGTAGAACTTGAGTAGACCGATTGTCAGGATGGAATTCAGAATCAGTCGCTATTTTTCAGCTTCCACAAGCCGATGAGCAACAATTCAAAGAAAAGTAATATTTCTGCAATGATTTGAAAAAATTTGCAGAAGAATAAGAGAAAGATTGAAGGGGAGAACAAATTGTGATTCACTCATGAAGCAATCAAAAGATTTGGGCGAAAAAATTGGAGGTCTAATACCATATTGCGATATTGTTCATAAGAGAAATCGAGAGAGAAATGCATAGAAAATATCTTTTATTAATCTGAGTGAAATGTACAAAGATAAAAGGTTTATTAAAACACCATTAAAATTCACTAATTAACCGACTAATAATCAACTAAAACATATTAAAACTATCTTATGATCTAATAGTCTAAATATAAGTTTTTGTTTTTTGACTTTACTCATTTATTTATAAGATATAGAATTCAATGTATTAAAACAAAATTTACAAATGAGATTTCTAGATGTTTTTTAATAGAAAGATTGAGTCTTAATATTTATATTATATAAAAATATGACTAATGAATCAACTAGTTGGTCCAATATTAATAATAATAAAAAATTGGAAATCTGATTTTTAAATTTATTTAGTCAGATTTACATATTCGACATTTTACTATATACTTTGATAATAATCAATAATAAGCACATGCTGATTCTGTGTTGACTAGTGTTTTGTTTCTTTTTGGTCTCCACATAAGAGAAAAAAAGCAAAAGTGATTAATTATTCTTAAGAGATATTTGGACACAAATAAAGTTAGTGATTCGTATCTTAAAGTACTTTAATGTTTCTTAATGTTTGGCCTCCATTTACCGACTCATTTTAAGATCTACAAATAAATTGGTCCTTAAGTTTCATGTGACGAAGAAAGTGGGTACTCCAATAATTAATTTGATATATAAATTTCTTTATGATTTTTATAAATAGCTATCAAGATATGGGCAAATAAATAAATTATTATCCGACATTTTAATGTCTTTTTACAGAGAGTATGGTCTATTTCTGCTTGCTATGAATAGGTATAAACCAATCAAAATCCAAATGCTAAAATAATTGCTCTAATGTGTACAAAATAGTACTCACTGTCAGTGATTTTGTTCCATTTGAAGATTGAGACACAGTTGGAGTGAATAGTGACAAGAATGTCTCGATAATAGGAAGAGATTTGGTTGTTCGTTCGTTTGTATCGAGATAGATAGGATTATGGACCCAACAAAGCTATTTACACGATCTCAACATCATTAAATAGAATTAATGATTATATAGTGTCAATTAGAGGAGAAGCAAGTGGTTTTCAATGAACATGAAATAATCAATATTTTTATGAGACTGAATAATGTGTAAGATAGGAATTTCGATTTCTGTCGAGAATTTGTAAAGTGATCACATCACTTTACCACCTACATATCTTCGACGTTTTGTCATTGAGTTTAATTAGGTATAACTAAACCTAAATACTTTTTGGTTGGGTTAAATTAAAGTGGAGTCAAATCTTGTCCACAATCATTAGTCTATGTTGTTGTTAATTTGAAGATATTTAAAATTGAAAAGTAAGTCATGTATATATTTTTTTGTCAACTATTAAATTTTAAAAAGTCTGATTTATAATTCAAATTATGAGTTTTATCACGTCTGATAGAAAAGATTGTAGAAATATATATTGTACCATTTGTCAAACTCACTTATCTAATATCTACGTTTTTATGATAAATATGATTATGCCTGCCTAACGTTTCTGTGGCCTCTGGGCAATTTTTTTTTTAAAGTTTCTTATTAAAAGTTTTGGCCATTTATTGACAAAATAATATTTTGGATCCTTTTTTTGTCAAAAAATATATTTAGATCATTTTCTTACTGATTAAAATATTTTTTTGGCATTTTCTTATATTTTAAAAAGAAATATTGGGTCCTTTTACCTTTTAAAAATTTTCATAGTTCCTTTTATTTATATATATATATATAAATATTTTAAGTCAAAAGAACAAAAAAACAAATAAAAGATACATGAAACTTTTATATAAAAAAATAATAGGCCCGTGGAGCTAGGATGGTCCACTGAACCAGTTCTGTTTGAATAATCTGGTTCAACAAAATACCATAATAATTATAAGCATCATGAATTTTAGATTAACCAGTAACTTTTCTCCCGAACCGATTTCTCCACTATCCAGGTTTTAACCTTCATTTACTTATAATACAGTGAAATTATTGTTTTGTTCTCCAATAAAGTGAAATGAATATATGACTTGTTTATAAAACATGAAGAATAAACTTTGCAGGCATGGGAATTTTATACAACAGTAGATTATTACACAAACAAGTGGAGTTAATGATAGAAAATATAATATTTGTTATAGATAAAAGTGAATTAATCACGTGGTACATTGGATTCTATTATATTTTACATTTCTGATGTCCAATATTCGGCAGATCTACCTATGTATACAACCATAAGGTTGTTTATTATTCATTTGTATCGTTTCCTCTTGTCGCTGTTCGTATAATTAATGATTTTCTTGGGTTATAATATTTGAAGATAGAATAATCATAAATGATATAGTTGATAAAATGTATAATATATAAAATGAGGTTTAATATTAATAAATGAGTTTATGATTTTTATATGAATAGTTTCACGTGTTTAGTATGATGAACAACGTACCTACCAGAGTAGACTGCCATCTACTTAACTAAGTTAGATTAATATTTTAATCTGGTTCTTGATTAACTAAGAACTATGATACTGTTCTGATATATTGATTGCTCAACTCAATATCAAGATTGATAAATTGAAGTATATTTCGAATGACATAAATGTCAGAAAAGTTATCAAGATACTCATGCATGCATAATTTTGGTCCTCTCCAAAACAAATTCTTTTTATTTAATGAAAAAATAAAATTTTGGCGAATTAAAAAAACATATTTTGATCGGAAATGATTGGTTAATGTTCGTTTTTTTTTTTTTTGCGGAAATTTGATTTCAGGATAAACGTGTAAGTACAGATTATAAGATTTAAAGTTTGGATAACGATTTAGTGGTACAAAAATAGGATTTAAGAGCTTAGTTTTATGAAGTAGATATCCTAAAAGGTTTAACTTAATATTAAGTGAGTGAAACAGTTAAAAAGACTGATTTTTTTTTTCTTCAAAAAATAAAAACAATTGCTTAACTAATATCAGAGGCAACTCTGGAAACAACAAAATCGACCAAAGTTGACAACTGGTTTAAAAAAAACGTTTGTTTATAATGTAATATCTTGTTCTCTTGTCGTCTTTTTGTGTATCAATATTCCTTCAATAATTCGTATCTGCTTATAAAATTAGAGAAAGAATAATAAATGAGCTTTGATGTATAAAGAAAGAATAATGAATGAGCTTTGATGTATAAAGTTTATTGTTTACTCGAAATATTTCACGTCTTAAGTATGATCGGTGAACCACGCACCAACCGATGCACAACTTCGATTTATTTCTATTTTTAACTTAAGTTAGGAATTAACTTGGCTAATCAATTCTAATTAACTATAGTGTTGACTCATTAATTTGATCAGTATATTATTCAAAAAATCAATATTTGATAAATGCGAATGTATATTCGACTGACACACCTATCAGAAAAATATTACAAATGGAATTGCAGATAATCAAACATATAGCTTATGTTGGTAATAATTTAGCTTTTTTCAACGGTGAATTGTCAATGCATAACAAACGTTGGTGTAGTAATTTAAATATTATACAAATTAACTAACTTTTATTTTATAAAATATTATAAATTGTCATCAAAAGTTTTTTTTTTATTTATGTCAAAGAAACTTTATTCATTAACACTAATAAATGAACATTTGCTGCAAAAGAGTTTAACGCCTATGAAATGAACATTGCCGGAGAATATATCGAACAACAAACCAGTTTGCTCATTACAATTTTATTTTCTGTTACCGTTTTTATTAATTTTGTTCTTACTGTAAAAAGTTTAAATAACATCACATTACATCACAAATATGAAAATAGAGAGTAAACGACTAGATTAATTAATTAATTACCTATAATTTTAAGAGTAGCCTACATCAAAAACTTGCCCATATGTACCCGAAGTCTAAAGCACCAAAAAACGAACTTATATAGTGTTACTACTGATTGGATCGTGTTGCTATTGCTACGACTTATGTGCTACATTCTATGCCATTATATATCACCATGTTTCAGGAGGCATTGACCAAAACGACCCTGAAAAGCCAGGACCTTCAGCCACGGGCCATGAACCAGTCCCCGTTGTGTTTCATTATTACCAGTCGGATAGGTTGGGTTCATAAAAAATGCTTGAACTTCATCAGCTACATTGCAATAAGCTGATGGTTGAAGCGGAGGAAGTGTTTGAGCTTGTGCCTGAACCGGCTGAGTAGGTCGAATGATCATATGGTCATATCCCGTACCAGGAGTTACACTGCCTCGCATCCGGCTCTGTGGGCGCAAATTTTCAGTGTTAGCAGACATCAAACTCATGAACTCTCGTGATGAGAACTGTCCAGTTGTACAGCCAAGATTCACTCTTTGGTCAGTGGTCCCTCCATAGTTGACAGGTAAAATTTGGAGGTTTGGAGTGGGAGATGGTACCCATCTTCGGGCCGCGCTCCCTCCGTTGTTGACACGTAGAGTCCGCAGTTGTGAAATAGAAGATGACATTGGTCTTTGCAGAGGTCTCTGTTGACCGTTCACTCCGTAGTTGGCAGGTATAGTTTGGGGATGTGCAATGAAAGATGCATTGGTCTTTGCTGTGCATGGGACATGCTTTGGTTCTGCAAACAGATAAAAACTAAAACTATTTAGAGTCTGTTAAACGAGCAAGGAATTAATAAGAGATATCAAAGATCGGAAGCCTTACAGGCCTAAATGGTGGTTAAAATCAAGTTCTCTAACTGTCCTAAACAAAAACAAATTGGAAACACACGTCAATTGCTCATAACTTCTGTTATAAGTTGTAAACTGTCATGGTATTGTAGCATTTGTTTAACATCTAAGCAAACAAAAAACAACCATAGGGAATGGATGACAAACCTGCATCACATAATTTTGCTGCAACGGAGGCATGGGTGGCACTTGAGTTTGATTTATGCGGCGTCCATAAATGTTTATTCTATCTCTCCATCAAATCAGATGTTCTTCCTAGACAATTTTCAAGGGATATAACATGTGACCCTTGAAACTGAGAAGGCTGAGCAGTAGGCATTGTGGTGTGAATGTTTGCCGCATTCGTAACAAATGTGTCTTGTTGAAATGAGGTTGGTAAGCATGTCGTGGGTAAGGCTTGCCTTGCAGCTGAATATTATGTATTTACTAATTGCAGTAAGTTCATAAATTGTATCCCATCAAAGGCATCAAAAGTTTGTTGCCATTGTGGCAGTGTGTTGATTGAAGCAGAAGACTGGTTAAGCAAAGTATTAATCTGTAGGAGGCTCATGTATGTTGTTTGACGGACCTTGAATCTCAGATAAACAGTAATTCTGTCCATCGACACCTTGGGTGCCACTGAATGTTTCCATTTCATTCTCATCTCTGGCATGATCCAAAACAGTAGACCCCAAGTTCACGAAACTATTTGGGTCTCCCTGGTCATGAGTGAGTTCTGGCACAAGTTCCACGTCCTCATTGTTTTCAGTTTCAATCGTCCATGATCCATCAGAAAAGATTACCACATCTGCAACATTACGTCCCACCTTTTTTAGAATCTATGGATATTAGACAATATTATTTATTCAGAGTAGGATATGAGAAGATGAATCACTAAGCAACAACAATAAGCTACTTACCTTTTTCATTTTTTGATCTACACAAATGTCAGTATAGCAAACAGACTGATTGCAATTGGACAGCGCCATGATGGTCTTGTCTTATTCATGTTGACATAGTTCCAGAAATCAAAGCACTACAGCAGAAAGTAACATATCAAAATAGAGGTATGTAAATCTTTCTACAGTTTCTGCTATTGCTAAAGCCAGGCCCTTGACTAGCAATTAAGGGTGTCACGCATTTACAATGCATTGACTTACAATTAATCATACTTCAAGAAGATATGTTATGGCAACAACAATGCACACCAGAGCCTTGTATTTTACGTATTAATAAAATAGTTCTGTTCCCAATGATTCAAATAACGAAGAATACAAAAATGATCTTATCATTTTTTAAGCTGAACAGAAAATGCATCACTTGAAGATGTTTACAGACATGACCCTTCACAGGCAGTTTGATACGCGTTCAGCTGTTACAATGGTGATGATTAAATCTTAAGAGGTTGAGGTAACTGTGAAAGCAACTTCTTGAGATATAAAGCTACATAGGAAAATTCTCTCCGGATACCTGATAGGGCAATTGAGAGATATCCTTGATGGCCCTTCAATCATGTCATAATCTACTGAAAAATTGGAAAAAAAAAGATACAGTGGTTAATCTAGAGAAGAGTTCTCTGAAACAGTTATATGAATGCATATGACTACATGATCGAATGACTTCAATGAAGAAATTGTAATAATCATTAAGCGCATACATTCTTCACCTAGTGAATGGATATACCTGAATTTGATTCTGTGACTTCAGAATGAACATAATTTTTCAGCAACGGATTATCGGGTATCGATCCGGTATCCATAAGGGCAATTGCAATTAAGTAATTACCTACAGCAAATAGGTATCTTAACATTATTACTGAAATGAGAAGAGGAAGTGAGTAATATCTTTGTTGAACAGAAACCTCCAAAGCAGCCAAATGCTTGTAGAAATTTGCCCCAGAGTTGAGGAGGGCAGTAATATCGGTTGGAAGCTGCGGCCCAGATTACTGCAAAGAAGTTACAATAAACAATTACAAGTAGGTTTTTACTTATTGGGTATCCAAAACCCAAAAAAAATAAAAATAAGCATGTTTAAATTAGGTATTACCCATAATAAATAAAAAAATTTGGGATATACCTATTGGGTCACAATTACATTTTTTTACTCCGTTTTTTAACTCTCTTTCTATCTTTTTGTATTTTTTTTTCTATCATCTTTTTTTACTTCTCTCATCTTTTTATTTTCTTTCGTCTTTTTTATTATATATCATCTTTTTTATTCTTTTTTCTCTATTTACTATATCTCATATTTTTATTCTCTTTCATACTTTTACTCTTTCTAATCTTTTTATTCGCTCTCATCTTTTTTATTATCTCTCCTCTTTCAATCTTTTTAGTCTTTTTTTTTTACTCTTAATTCTCTTTTTACTTTTTTTTTTTTATTCTCGCTCATTTTTTTAACTCTTTACTTTTTTTTACTTTTTTTCCTCTTTTTATTCTCTTATTCTTTATTATTTTTTCTCTTTTTACTCTCTCTCATCTTTTATTTACCCTCTCCTCTTTTTAGTCTCTCATTTTTTACTCTCTCTCTCCTCTTTTAACTCTTTTTTCTCTCTCCTCTTTTTTACTTTTTCTCTTCTTTTTAACTTTTTTACTCTCTCTCATTTTTTTTACTCTTTCTTTTCTTTTTACCCTCTCTCTTC
The DNA here is from genome assembly GCA_023374145.1 of Lepidium sativum. Taxonomy (NCBI): domain Eukaryota; kingdom Viridiplantae; phylum Streptophyta; class Magnoliopsida; order Brassicales; family Brassicaceae; genus Lepidium; species Lepidium sativum. The sequence goes on along the minus strand of JAKUCM010007615.1, from coordinate 3,952 downwards.
TTTTTTACTTTTTCTCTTCTTTTTAACTTTTTTACTCTCTCTCCTTTTTTTACTATTTCTCTTATTTTTACTCTCTCTCTTATTTTTTACTCTCTTTCCTATTTTTACTCTCTCTCTTCTTTTTATTTTCTCTCTTCTTTTTACTCTCTCTCATTTTTTACTTTCTCTCCTCTATTTACTCTCTCTCCTATTTTTACTCTCTCTTCTTTTTACTCTCTCTCCTCTTTTTTACTCTCTCTCCTCTTTTTACTTTCTCTCATTTTTTTTTTTACTTTTTTTTTACTTTGTACTATTTTGAACTATCTATGCTATTGTAATTATTTCTCTTTTATATGTGGGTACTCATATAAAACTCATATATTACTCGGTTTTTTCTGGGTAGCCTTAATAAAACTTTAAATCTTATTGGATTTTTTATTTTTGGTTTTTTCTGGACGGATTTATTTTGGGTTTGGGTCGGGCCGGGTTTTAATTACTTGTATTGCAGTACGTACTTTCAAAGCATATTCGAGAAACAAAAGAAATTCACAAACCATTGAGATGTTAACTCTCTTGTCGATGCCCTTTCCATTCACCAAAAAGCTGTAATTTGCATATGTAAACCAATATGGTTAGAATACAAAAATTGCTTAACAAACAGTCAGCGGAAAAAGGAAAAGAATTCCAGCTACACCTGACTTGTTGTGGATGGACAATACAACTAGATTTGCTTATGTCGTCTGTCCAGACAACAATTAATAGCTGAAGAGCAAACAAGATTCCCATAATGAACCATTGAGCATAATAAGCATGTACACAAAATGCTGACTGACACAACGAGGAAAGCTGAAAGGTAAGCTTTGAAAGTACATTCATGCATCTTCTTAACTAATTGTATAAGAAATATATATGAAGGGGTAACCACACATGCACCTTACTATATGAGCGACCAAGCAAATTTAAGTGAAAGACAAAATCTAGTCCCACGACTAGCACAGTAATAAAACACATTCGTAACTCAAATTCTAATACATACTACTCTCTCTTTGCAAAGATGTGGCATCTTTTTTGAAATATGGAAGTCCTTCACCAATATCTTTGAATCTGGCTGCCAGGAGAAACAAGCTGACTAACACAACACAGTAAAAAGGTGCTTCGAACTGAATAATAATTTTAGTGACCTTCGCCTCAAAAGAAGCAATAATATGCCCCAGCTTCACAAATGGACAGAAAAGGAGGAGAGTAACAAAAACAAACATTTTAGTGACAAAGCTTTCTTTACAATGGCACCATAGCTAATTTGAAATGACTTAATGAAAATGAGAAACTATCAGAACACATTTAAATACTCAATCCCCATAAGCTATAAAATCATTAAGAAAGTGGAAGCCAACCTCTCAGCAACCTGCGAAAGTACAGTGACAGGAATATTTACACTATGTGTGACATTTCAGGACTGCGGAAATCATTCCACATCTGAACAACTTAAGAACAAAGATGTCATTATTCATAGAATCCTGATTATCCTCTAATCAGAGTTTTGGTTGGAATGAAACATACCAAGTCCTATGATACCCAATAGTACTTCAGTCTCTCTCTGCGGGAACCATCCAGATTCACAAGCACTCTGTGCGAGAAACAAAAATACAGTATTATATATAAACCTCAACATACAAGACCAAATATCTAAACCAGAAAACTTGTAAGAAAGACTGAATGTAGTGGTTCTGCCAAAATGACTTTAGCTAAAGTTACAAATTACTCTCTGTTACCTTGGCTGAGATCATCAGCACCATAACCACCGCCTTTATTTGGTTATCAAAGCAATGACGTTGACACACCTGCACCATATTAACACAGAAACAACATCACTTTGATCCAGAGGAAGAAGATTACAAAAGACAAAAAATGAAAACAAAATCAAACCCACATTAATGAGTATTGTAAGCAGCTCTTGAACATTCGCTGGAACTTCATTGTTCCCGGTAGCTATATCTATTAGATAGAGTATATTCCACTTGATATACTCTTCTTAGTCAAAGTTAAATAATGTATTCCTAGAGAATAGGAAAGTAGCTAACAGCTTTGTTGTATATATTGGATCATCGATCAATGAATAAAAGATATTTTGATACAACTTAACATGGTATCAGAGCCAATCTAGATCAACCTAGATTTCTCATCTCCTAAATTCTTTCTTTTTCTCGATCTTATGGCGACCAACGCCAATCCCGCTGCTCATGATCGCATATATGGGGTTTCGAACATTAAATCTCATATCCCGATCACGTTAGATCTCGCCGAGGCTAATTATGATGCCTGGCGCGAACTCTTCTACATGCATTGTTTGTGTTTCGATGTGTTAGGTCATATCGATGGGACCACTCTTCCCGCAAACGATAACGATGCTGTCTGGAAAAAACGGGATGGTATAGTCAAGCTTTGGCTGTACAACACACTCTCGCCGAAGCTGTTTCAAGCTTCCTTTGTCTCAGGTTCCACCTCCCGGGATCTTTGGCTAAAAATCGAAAATCAGTTTCGAAATAACAAGGACGCACGCGCCCTGCGTCTAGACAACGAACTCTGCACAAAACAGATCGGAGATCTTCCCGTGACAGATTTCTGCCAACAAATGAAGAAGCTCGCAGATTCTCTACAACACGTGGATGCACCTGTCCCGGAGAAAACGCTGGTGATGTATGTGCTCAATGGATTGAACGCAAAATATGACAACATAATTAGTGTCATAAAGCATCAAAAACCTTTACCAAGTTTTGATGATACTTTGGCTATGTTGGAGGATGAAGAAAACCGACTTCAACGCTCAATAAAACCGTCTACAACACCTGTAGATCATTCTTCAACATCAACAATCCTCGCTGCTACAACACCTCAACAACGGCCTGACCAACGCCCGCAATCAAATCCCAGCCGCGGCAAAGGGCGCGGTTCAAAAGGACGAGGACGCGGCCGGCCTAACATGCAGCCGTATCCAAATTACGCGTATCCGCAATGGGGGCCTCCCATGTGGCCCTCGACTTATCCGATGTGGCCTCAGCAATACAGCTATCCACAGCAGCCGCATATGCATCCCAACCTATCCGGCATCCTCGGTCCGCGACCTATCCAGCAACAAAATCAACGTGAGCCCGAGCATACCACAGACTATGCGCATGCTTTCAACACCATGACCCTACATGACCCGAGCGACAATAATTGGTACATGGACTCGGGTGCAACATCCCACATCTCAAACGGGTCAGGTATTTCTAGTATTGTGTTTTAATCCTTGCATTGGAAATTCGGTCACAGTAGGTAACGGGACCAAAATTCCGGTTAATTCTATTGGATCAATAAGTCTTGCTTCTAATACTCGTCCATTGCAGCTCAAAAATATTCTGGTTGCACCACATATAATCAAAAATTTGATCTCTGTTCGATCGCTTTACACGTGACAATAATGTTTCTCTTGAATTTGATTCGTTTGGTTTTTCTATAAAGGATCTTCAAACCAAGAGGACAATTCTCCGCAATGAGAGTGAAGGAGAATTGTATGCCATTACACCCACCTCAATAACACCTTCAACGGCAGCCACCTTCTTCACCGAAACTTCTTCTCTTTGGCACCAACGTCTAGCCCATCCTAGTAACGCCACTCTTAAGTCTATTCTTTCTGCTTTTAAATTTCGATGTAAAGACAATAAATTGCCTTTTTTTTACTTCAAGTTCTAAGTTTACTCTCCTTTTGAAATTGTTCATTCGGATTTATGGACTTCACCAATTCCAAGCATTTCAGGAATCAAATATTATGTTTTGTTCTTGGATCAATTTTCACATTTTCTTTGGGTTTATCCTCTAAGATACAAAAGTGAAGTCTTTGGAAAATTCGTTCAATTTCACACATATGTAAAAAAACATTTTAATAAATCAATTCGATTTTTACAGTGTGATAATGGAGGAGAGTATGACAATA
>JAKUCM010007614.1:0-27808 GCA_023374145.1 Lepidium sativum | reverse complement strand
CGAGCACTTTCACAAGCCTACCCGTCTGTTTCTCCCATATAAACCACCTACCGTCATCGCTTCCACTTGCAATGTATTCACCTGAAATTATACAAAATGTTTACAATAAGTCAAATGCCGTATTGACATTTAAAATTCTACTTCTTTCTACCACGCTGGAACTGCATTCGTATAACAAAAAAGTTGCAAACAGAAGAAACTAACCTCTCTGACCGAGAAAACTGGCCTGCTTGATATCAGTTCCAACGTTACAGTGGCCAACATATCTATGCTTCATATCAATGGCTCCCTCAGGCTGTAATCACCAAGAAATTAATGGTGTAGACAGGTAGCCAAGTACTAAATCAAAAGAGGACTAAGTACTAACTCAAAAACGTATTACTAAGTTTGTTTTACTTTGAAAGAATAAAAGTATACCAAAGTTCACCTGATAAGACGTTTTATCATTTTGAGATGACGATGCAGTTCCTGAGGAGGTGTTGTCAACTGTATTTTCCATCGGTTTGTCATCACCTACTCTATGAATATGTAGGTTAAGACTGCCGCGCACAGCATTCGAGTCTGGATCTTGATCTCGTCCTTCATCATCAGACTGGGAAGTTTGTATATCCAACTCCAATTCCTCGTCATCATAATCAGATTCTTCTCTTTCAGATCTCGACATATCATGTGAACTGTCACTATTGGCCTCTGATCTATATAGTATGTCGCTCAAAGAAAGCACTCTAGCAGTTCCAGCTTCTGTCTCCTCGTTTTTTTCAGCTCCAGCTAATTGGTCAATCAAAAAACACGTACAAGAATATTAAAATACAAAAAGAATTCCTTGCCCGTGGAATCATGAAAGCTTTAGAACGCATAACTACTCCTTAAGAATGAAGAATTACCCAAATCTAAAAGAAGAGCTCTAGATGTGATACTTTCATACGTATTAAACACATCATACAACAAACAAAAAATTGGAAGGAGTCTGTTTCGCTCCAAGAAAAGATGCCAAATGAGCTTGATAATGAATCTAAATGCTTAGGATTCTTCTCTCACGTACATGACATAGGCTCATACTAGAAGAGAATTGTTATAATTCATCAAAGAGCCACAGAAACGTCGGGCAAATCTGAAACTCTATCCTAGCTCGAAGAGGAAAACAGAATCAGCAGGAAGTGTAAATAATAACTAAGCAGCTCATCTGCAGGAATAGACATACATCAGTGGTCACAGACCTGCTTGAAGATCCCTTTTAATACTCTCCACCTTGGCCAGGATATCTGCATCTGTTGGGTTCAGATGTTGTGCAGCAGTTGCAAAGTCTAGAGCTTCTTTACATTTTCCCAACTGCGTAAAAGCACATATGTATATGAAATATAAGGGTGCCTAAAATAATGTTTATTGCACAACTATCTAATAGTCAAATACTAAACTAAAATATAACTGTGATTAGAGCTATGAATTTACTTGCTGCAACGCTTCAGACATGTAGTAATGAGCTTTAAAAGATGCAACGTTGATTCTCCGAGCATTTTGGCAATCTCTTACAGCCATATGAGCATCATTCTTCCACTTCCTCTGGAGTAGGAAACAAAAAAAAAGTCAGCTGGTTGAGGTTATCTGAGAGGAGTGATGTGGGGATTCAAAGTAATTACAAACACCAGTTCTAAAAGACCTTGAGCAACAATGCGGCACGAGTACAAAGGCATTCATGCCTCAGCACCGAATCAATAATATTATAATGAGCATCCAGAACTTCATTAGCTGCCTCGATTGCATAGAAAACATCTCCACCCTCTTCTAAAGACCTTTTAGCAAGTTCTACCAATTCGTTGCATTTCTTAACCTGGAAAGAACGTAGTCAGATGCACAAAGAAGATGGAAGGACAAGGTAGCTTTATGGAACAGTTACAAAGTAAGGTCCAAACCGTTGCAGCATTGCAATTTCTGTGAAAGCCATTTTGAGAACTGATGGTAACCTGAGGAGGAGATTCTACATCGTTGAGGATGTTACTGTAAGAAAACAAGTTAGCTACATCTCCTGCTGTATATTGCATGGTTCCTGTGCCTACAAGTGGCAAACAAAGGAAATAATCAGCAGATATTAAGCTTACAATATAATAGCATACTGTTTGAAATTATGAGATTTTCAATGCAAAAAGGAGCTTTCCGCAAGAAGATTAGCATATATGAATATATCTAAACTAAGTACGGATGTACAGAGTGGCAGTTCAAAGAGAGATATCTACATAAGAAGAAGTACGCAAAAATCTGGTGGGTTAACACACTCTTCATTCTTAATCTATTTCCAATGGGAGTCACATAATAGCATTACCATCTAAATTCTCAGCAAACATCAATAACTATTCACATTCCAAAGGTGGGTTTCATGTAAGAAAACAATGTCTTCAGCAGAACTGAAAGGGGCACGAGAAAGGAAAAAAACAAATGCAAAAAAAAAAGTAACACAAATCAAAAGCAAAACTTCGTTCCAATTCGAACTTCAATCCTTTCTCTTAACAAACACAAATTCATACTGAATGCATAACTGTTCACAGAATTTAAGCTTTAGGCAGCAAGCATCTGAACTGAAAATACCATTATCTACATTCATCAGATAGACATGCTCCCCACTGTAACTAAGCAAAACTTCTTCGCCATTAGGGCTGAAAGTAACATGTGTTAAGTGCAAATTTGTTCGCCCCTGAATATTTATAATATAGAGGACAGTGAGCTTGTAAGGATGGAGAACTAGTAGAGTATCTCAATATCAATCAATGTATACTAACACGTTCAGAAAGATGCATGGGACAGAAATAATTGACACATGGAGGTGGAGCCATCCTTTTCCGAGATGATGTCAATGGTGGGAGCATTCTTCTATCATATAAACGTGCAAATGCATCACTGCCAAAGAGAAAAGGAAAGAGCAAGAAGTTAGTTAAGGAAAAAAGGAGAGAACCGTAATCCAGATACAGGGAGGCAAATACCTTCCACCAACGAGAAGTAGGTGTGGTCTTGTGGCACTTATATCAAAAGACTTCAGGGAGAGAGTTTGCTTAGGAGGATCAGCAAGTGCTCTTTTGGCACCACTGCGCAGATCAAGCTGCAAAATTCAGAGCTATCAACAATGCTTTAATTTGCAGAAGAAAAGTTTTATAAGAGTCATATTATACATCTACAAATATCTAGACAGGGCTCAAAAGATAGCCAAACATCCACACAAGGTCAAATATATTTTTCATGCATGGAAAATACAAGGTGAATATACAAAAAGATGGTACTCTGTTTGAAAATTAGAACTAACAGCTGAAAAATTAGCAAGTTGGAAACATGCTAGAGAACTGTGATTATAGACAAGTATCAAAAACATTGTTTTGGAGAAAAAGTTAAAGCCAAGTTATAAGAACTGGAGCCACAGAAACTAAAACTGAAAACAATATATCCAGAGTTTGAAGATTACGAGAACACTGCGACATTCTTGGTGAGCCGATCCCGCAGGAGGACAAGAGGTAGTTTCCCGGAAATCATGCTGCCGTAATGTCCCATCTTCACTAGCACTCCAGACAACATTGGGGTTACCAGGTTCAACCTACATGATGGTTAAAAACATCTCATAAACAAACAGCTCAAGACGGAAGACTCAAATACTGATTAAGAGGGTCTTACAGCCAGCTTTTTCACTCTTCGTGTGTGACATTGATACAACGCTGATGGTGTAATAGCATTGTCATCATCTGCTCTACGACTTAAGCGGGATAGACTAAACAGCCTAACCTATAAGATCAGATATTTACACGCACCCATCCCAAAAGAGAAATAAGTTATCAATGTTAAAAATACCATACTAAAGCCACATGAAAGCACAAAAGAGAAGGAGTAATACTTCAGCATCTCCAGCACCAGATACCACAAGCTCGTCAGAGGTTTCAGGGACAAACTTCGTACAGAATATGTTAGCAGTGTGCCCTGTATCTACAGAATGCAAAAGCTTCCGACTGGAGTAACTCCAAATATTAACCTACAAATCAAGTGTAAATATAACTTTCAAGACAAGTCAGCTATATAGCACCTGTCGAGAAAAATTAGATGCTCAAACGGATTTCTTAAGTACTCTCAACCAAATTAGCTATAATAAGGACAACAGATTTTCCGGGATGTAAGCATCAGTTTAGATCAATAAGTGATACACGTTTGTTCCTAGCTACATCTTAAGGCAAACCAAAGAAGCTCAACTAAATGACACAAGACTTGATATGTAAAATTTCCAATTTATCTAAACTACAAAAACAAAAAATAAAATAAAGATGTGCAAGCACAAAAGGAATATTACAGAGTTTTAGGTTGGTATCTGAAAGATATTTATATACCCTTAAATCATCTGATCCAGATATCAACATTGAACCATTGGAGTTCCAAGCCAGGGCATTAACACAGCCATGATGTCCCTGCAACACACAACAAAAGATCTTTAAGATAAGCAAAGCCGTATAAGAATAGACTAAGAAGTCAATAAACATAATTGCATAAATATACATTCATCTTATCGGATTTCAGTTCGCAAAATGAGTGCATAGAAGTAAAATGAAAATACAACCTCCATTTCCTGTTCCTGTGAAAGTCTCCGAACCAAGGAAGAGTGAATTTGCACTCTTTGATCAATGTCCTACACAGACAACAGTGGACAAAATTTCAGGTTGAAACAAGAATAAGCAAGTGGTATATTCCAGACGATTCAACTACATCTACGAACCTCCATATATCAAATTCGATCACCGTAGCTAAAACCCTAGGCAATGAGAAAGAAAAAAAACTCGAATTCCAATGGGACGCAGAGGAGAAGAGAAAGAGAAGAGAGATGAGTAACGTACATGACTTGGCTCTTTAGACCTTGTGTGGAGGAGATTGAAGATGTTACCATCGTGAAATCTGAGATTTTCCATGGAGAAAACGACAACCACCGATCAGATACAAATTGGAAGAAAGGGCCCTTTGCCTCTTTGGCTTCCTTTTTTTCAATCTGACGCATTTTCTCGTAGCCGGTTCTACATTCTACGGCGAAATCCTCTGCGCGCATGTGTTGGGTACTCATGTACTCCGATTACATCTAAGCCGTTCGTTTACAATTTTTTACAACGCTGCATTTTTTGAGACGAAAACAATTTAATACATTGGTCAGATGTCGTAATATAATAAACATAATTAATACATATTGGCGTGACTGGCGACTAGAGAGCGACCATTTATCAGTTGCAAAACTATTTTATTTATTTTCTTTCATATCTTAGATTAAATTACATATACAAGAATAAATATGATAACATTTATCTTCCTACACAACAATGGATAAAAATTGTCACATTTGGCAAGTTTTGATGTCTTTTTTAGGACACGAGTAGATGTTTTAAAATCTCATACAAATAGATCACAATTTACGTTTTCTTATAAATTATTTGTTACTAATATCCCATTATCTGGATGTTATATAACATTTCAAATTTTTTCTGAACCAAAAATAAAATAAAATATTTTATTAGACATAGAAAAGTTTTATATTTTTAAAAAAGTCAGGTAAAAAGAAGACATCATAATTTGTTATTACATGTTTTTCATTGTTGAATTTGTTATCATCTATTACTAGATTGAACAATTGGTTTAAACTTATTTACAATTATTTGATCGGTTATTTTAATATTTTTTGTCTTTATCATCTCCTATTTAGAACCTGTAATAACTTTTTCACTTTTATCTCATTTGTGAGTTTTTGAGTTTCTCTTTTTGTTCACTTTTAAAACGAAGCCATGAAGAAGAGGAATATGTAATTTGTTTCTAAGTTATTGTATGTTTCAAATATACTAAACCAGTCGAAAACTGGAATTGAATCTTTCAAGTAGGATTTGGTAAAGAAGGAGAACCAAGAAATGGTTGTTTTGTTTGATGACTTCAAAATTTGTAGAACATACAATTTTACTTTAAATTTGAGTTGAGTAGTGATGTTTCTTCGAATGTTTTTTGGTTAGGAAGCAAAGGTTATTGGTCCTTAGTTGATGGTGATTTCAAAAGATGAGAAAGAAGTTGTAGAGACATTATATGGTTTAGCTGGAATGTTGACTGAGACTTATTCTATTATCAACAAAAATGTGTTGCTCAACTTGATGAGAAAGATGGCAGCAAGAGTGATTTGATATCACTATAAGGCATCATTATAAATTATAGTGCATCTGTTTTAGTGTATGAATTTTTTTTATTGAATATATATGTATATATATATATATATATATGTTTAGATTTTTCAAAATTTTCGGTCCATTTAATTTAATTTTGGTTATGTGTTTTTGTAAAAGACTTTTTCCACAGAAAAATGTGTTTATATTTGAGGTTTTCATATTAACATATACACTAAAGTATTTTATTTTTCTTTGCGTACACATTACTATCAAGTGTATTTTTTAAATCTATGAATGTGAAAATATTGTTGTATAATATGACAACTACATAGTGTTTTTCTTCGAAATTGTGTATGATATGTCAATATGTTTAATCCATATATAATGAATAAGTTACAACAAAACATCAACCTGATTTACTCTCGCTTGAAGACCATTGTGAACAAAAACGTAACTTCAATGGTTACCAAAAAGTTGTTTACTATACTAAAATCACATAATTAAAGTTAATGTTTCATGAAAAAATTCTAAGTAGAAAGTACATTTTGTTAGAATTTTTATAAACACAAACAATATAATTATCAACAACTGCCAGACTTGAAAACTTAAAAATTTGTTAAGTTTCAAACTTTTTAATGATGTAGAGACCAACCACTCGTTAACGTTTCCCCAACCTTACAGTTCCTTGTGTTCCAAACCAATCTAAATATTGTAATTATTTTTACATATTTAACATCAAATTTGAACGTTTACATACAGATACCTTAGAAACAAATAATTACCGATTTTTCTTTTATTTTTTTACATTATTCTTTCGCTCGCTTCTCTTTAAATATTTATGTTATTTTGAAAATCTAGTTTTTACATAATCATACAAATTACAACAAGATTTATAATTTATTTAACTTTGGATTCTGCATTCTATGGAGAGTTATCTTGCATGGATGTGTTGGCTCTATCTATGTTTTCTTAACACATCACATTCACAACCATTCTCTTTTTTTTGCAAATTAATTACAGAGTCGACTCCTCGTTGGATTCAATATAATATGTATAATTACGTACAAAAGAATTATGTTAATAATTTAATTAGTAGCAACAGACCCAAACAAAAAGACTCAATTCCAATGATCGACATTATATTTTCAATGTCGTGTGGGTGCACATGTGCCTCCCATATCCAATCCCACCGCTGTAGGGAAAAAAAAAGGAACAATATGTTAGGATACTAGTTAATAAACAAAGGAAATTGGTATAAAGAACAAGCTTAAAGAGACAAAATGAAATGCAATAACAATATACAAATGAATCCAATCAAAAAGTACTCCAACACTTTTAGTTTCCAGTACCAGTTGAGACTAATCTTGACACTTAATTAATAGGTTACTGTGGTATGAGTTTGCAACAAGGTGACACAGAATGAGTAAAACATAATATCAAACAGAGATAAGAACTAACAAGTGATGACACTTAGGTCTTGTTTTTTGTGGTCGGTGGCGACAAACAAAACTCCTAATAAATAACAAGTAAAACTAGCTTATAACAATGTATAACTTTTGGAATCTTCTTAGTTAGAAGAAGTTTTATATGTGAATATTTAGATACACATTGTTCTAGTTTCAGCCATTAGGACATATGTGACATGTATAATAAGCCATCAAACTCCATCAGCTACACAAGTATACAACACATGTCTATACCCATAGTTACCAGAATTGATACTACACCTTAAGTACTTTCACATACTAGATCTTCTGTAATAACACATCTACATGTTTTTGAATATAGCTAACTTTATTAGTTTACGACAACTAGTTTCCTTATCCAGTCACTATACTATTTTAATGATCCATTATCCAGTTCACTTAATATATCAATCACTCCCCACATTGAATTTAGTAGTACACTAATTAAAACTTCCTACTAGTCAAGCCTTTGCTATACAATTATCATCTTCCACCACGACCAATCCAAGATATGATATACTCACTCATCCCTCTATTAAACCATATAAGTTTCAACTTCTTCTAGTACTTATTTATGCCTGATTAATTCTTTCTCTTGATTGCACATAGCTATTAGAGACCTTGGAATCATATGTATTTACATAACTTACATAGATACTGCAATGTCCAAGATTTTGAGCTCATCAAATCCAATTGTTTCCCCCCACCAAACCCTCGTAAAAACCCAATCTGATTCCATGGATTTAAGTACCATCTGCATAACTTTGGCTCACCTTTTGAAACTGGGAGTTGGGTCGATTCATAGTCTGCAAAAATGTGTTTATTCCAATGATAATAAAATAAAACAATCTTAAACACTAAATTCTATGTGAAATCTAACAGCTATCATAAATATTCCTTATAGTCAAAAATATGTACAGCTTCAGAATTTATGTGTAAAGATATTGCTTAAGACAAAATCTATGACTCATAATCATGAATGTAGAAAGTTTTAGAACTACACTTGATCAAACAAAAAGAAAAGTTGAAACTACTTAAATCGGAAATGTAGATAAATAGATGTATAACATAGGTATGCATAGTTTGGTATTGCAAAGACATGTATGAACACAAAATCAATATAAACTTGAACAAAAAAAGAATGAAGATTGATGAAGGAGAAGTTATGACAGAAAGAGAATGAGCACGCAAAAGCAAACCATATACAAAGATTTATACAACTTCCCCTCTGTGTGCTCACTCTCTTCTGTCAACTTCTTTTTCCCATCAACATATATGCTCATTTTTATATATAACTAAATATATATATAAGCATGTAATACGTTGAAAAAGAAACAAATATTGAATATGTGTACAAATATAGCCAGGAAATGAAGTGCAGATACCGATGAAACAAAAAAAGATAAAACAGGGAAAATAAAAAGATCCCACAAGTACAAATCGAAGGTACTTGAGATCAAATCTCGGAATAAACAGCAACTAAAGAGACCTTGATCGATGAATCCATAATAGGAAAGGATAAGTTTAAGTACGGTCACTGCAAATTAGGGTTTCTTCTCTAATTCCTAGCTTTAGAATATATTTTTATAGAAACTGAATCTATAAACCAAGATAGAGGAAATAAACTCAGAATTGCAGCTGGAACTATATAAAAAGTTCAAGAGCACTTTTTCTTTTAATCTTAATTTCTCTCTGGACTCTCTTACATGCAAAAAGCATAACATGTTTTGGCTACCTCTATATCTCTTTCTCTATACAAAGAAATAAGAGATTAAACAGAGAGATAATAAAACCCTAGAATGAATGGAATCTGAAAACGTTTTGGCAGACATTTATAGATTTAAAGGAAGAAGGAGAAACAGAGAGGAAGGAAGAAGAGATTGAGAGAAAGTGAGATAAGTACGGATGGGAAACGCTTGGTTCTGGTTAGTCTGAGAGAGAGACGTGTCGCAATCATAGGACATGATTTGACTTTTAGAACGTTAGCAGCCGTCGGATGTATCTTTTTTTTATCACTTCCGTCTCTTTGCCGTCTTATCTGTTAAGTGGGTGCGTCACTACAGAGACATACAAGCATCATTCTATCTTTTCTGTTCTTGTCTATTTTAAATCAATTTATGTCCTTTTTAAGTCATTTTGTAGTAACCAATGATTAGATTATGTTATAATGGTGTTGATAATGTAGTTTAATTAGCTATGCATTAAAATATGAACCATTCTATTTTGCAGTATGTATATCATCTAGATATACGATCTATTGATGCCAAAAAGAAATTGCCAATAATTAAGAAAACTGCTTTGCCTGAAAAGTAAAACTATTAATATCAAAGGAGTGAGATCAAATGGAACCATTCATTCACATTCATAGTTCAATAGATTAGCTATTCAAGCTCAACCCCAATGCCTGCACATTTGCTAAGCAACATAATCTACAATCCTATATTTCTCAAAATAAGAGTTCACTGTATAAATTAAAATGAAACCACACCTTTAATGGCTTCCTACAGATTTAACTGTCTACTAAGGAATCTGCACATGGGGAGAGACCTTCAAACTCCAGTCTATGTCACTTTATTTTTTATTTTTTTTCTTTTTACTTGAGATCTTCTATAAACGGTTCTGTTTTTACGGTCACTCTGACTAAGAAGACTCCTCTACTTTCTCTTCATTTCCTGAACTTCCTTCTCCTGCCTCTTTCTTTTTCTTCCTCTTCATTTTCTCCATCAACGCTTCAATTGCTTCTGGAGGCTTCTTCAAATAGCTCACCAGGGGCCTGGACTCTTCATCAGATGCATCATCATCTTTATCGTCCTCACCATCTTCCTCATCAGTGTTGTTGCTCACAATCTTTTTGGAGGAAGTCTTCGGTTTTTTCACTTTCTCAGAGACGGCCTCTGATGAAGATGCAGGCCTCTTGTGTTTTGAGTTGTTTGAGTCAGACACCTTCTTGCTGGAATTCAAGGTCTTTGGTTTCTCTTTTTCCACACCATTCTCCTTGCCTTGGAACCTTCCACTCATGCGTGAGGCTGCTGCTACAATCTTACCACCAATATAACCCATGCTGCCATTCCTCTCAGTAGTCTTGGGGGTCTGCTTCGCATCATCTTTTAATTTCTCCTCCTTCTTCACACCACTCTTTGTTTTTGGTCTTTCTTCTTCACTATCCTCTGGTTTCTTACCAGGTCTGGCTTTGGACTTGCTGTAAACATGAATAGGGTCTTTAAGCCTTCAGAACCAAAACAAGAGAATAATACTGTACATTCTATAGCATGTGAAGCAGAGACAAGGGACAATAAGATGTAACTGCGTGTGTGCAACTCGTTCACATATACGTATGCCTATCTACATACATTTATATATGTTTGCACATGTAAACTGTAAAACATAACCAACCTCTTAGCTGAAGAATCCATCTTCTGTTTCTTTTTCGGCATAGCATCATCCTTCCTTCCAATTTCAGAAACCTTACCATTACGTATGGCTTTCTTCCTGTTAAGCCTGTAAAGTGTTTGGTCAGATATAACAAAGGCCACTCAGAATAACTTCCCACTGAATTATAAGATTGAGCAATACAATCTATAGACACAAACATATGTGTATCAAACAGACTTATGTTCCGAAATGATGACTAATACTCTACTAGAGATTATAAAGTATTAGTACTACCCAATACAATACAAGGTTTGAATCAAAACCTAGTGAGAATTTCAACTTTGCAATCGTTAGAACTGAACTGGCACGAGGATAAGGGTAAGCTTACGGTTCTGGGGTAGCATCGCAGCTCTCATCAGCAGAGTCGTTCTGTAGAGAGATCTGAAAGTAATGCTGAACCATTAAGCTAGTAATCTACAACAGCAAAACAATAAAATGATGGAACAGTCTCTACCTCATCAGCTTCAGATTTGTCTTTTTCGATCAACTCCCATCTCTCCTTTTTCATATCCAAGGTCTCTTTGTCGCCATCATCATACAAAACCTATTGTAATCAAAGATAATCAAGTAGAGTAAAACTTTGAGTGACACAATCCACATTATATAAGAAAATTGAATTGCCATGAGAAAATTAATCATTCACCATCGAGATTATTCAATTAAGGATCCTAGAATTCAAGTGATATCCTATTTCATTAAAATCAATGTTCCTTTAATGAAGATCCAATTCAAAATCCAAAGAGTCTAAGATAAATTTACATCTAAACAAATCCATGGAAACAAAGAAAAAACAATCCATAACATGAATTACCCGATGTTTCTTCTTAGAAGATGCGTATGAATCGACCACACCCTCATAGAATCTGCAAACCAAGAGATCTGTAAGATTCATCACAATAACTGAACAACAACAACAAAACCCTAATTAAATTGAATTACTCACTTGCGGTCTAAGGGCCACCAAACTCTAATCCTTGAACCCACCAAGCCTTCACCATATTCTCGGGCAACAGAAACCTAGTAAAGATCAGTAATTCAGTGGAAATTAGCTTAAAGAAAAAATGAAATCCAAAGAGAAAAATGTAGAAGCGGAAGAACCAAAGTTGAAGTGAATGGTGTAGGAAAACCTTATCCTTTCGAGAAAGACTTGAACGTTTGGCTTTGCCAGATGAATGATTCTTAGAAGTAGACATGTTACGAAGAAGAAGGAATATGTGATGGTGTAAGCACTCTTACACCGCCGAAAGGTAGAATCTCGAGAGAGTGAAGAAGCAGAATGAGTGAAATTGAAATTTATTAGGGTTCCAAGAGATGCGAATTGTGAAATTTCCTGATTAGGAATCGGACCAACCAACGCCAAAAAGTGGCACGTGACTTTGCATTTTAGTGAATACAGGTCACGTGAATGATGACCACATGTTTACTTGTTTACTCCCTTCGATATCCAACCAATTCTATGCAACTTTTTTACATATTATGTTTTGTGATTTTCTTTTTCAAAATATGTGATTTCGGGTTAAATTATAATTTTTCAATTTAAAATCAATTATTGGTAAAGACAGGATTGACTCTTAAATTATGTATTAAGTTTGAGTGACCTCCATTTCCAATGTGAAATATTGTCGCCATCTACCACCTCTTTTTGAAATGATATATGGTATAATCTAACCGTGATTTCAACTTCTGATGTAAAATATTGTCACCATCTAATATTTTGCTCTTTTTTATAACAATGTAAGAGTAGCTCCATTGATGGTTTCTTAACCAAGTTTTTTAAATTAAAATAACATAAAATAATCTACAATTATTAAAATAATATTCATAAGAAACCATTAAATGATAGTTTCTTTGTTAAGAAACGTTTACCAACTTTTAAGAACCTTTTACTACAAGTGGAAAAGAGTAATTGGACATTAGTTTTTTAATTTAAAATAATAATTAAAATATTAATATTTTACTTTTAAGAAACTCAATAAATTTATTAAGGATAGACATGGTCTAAGTTCGTTGATTATGATTTTCGACAAAAAAAAGTTAGTTGAGTTGAAGTCATATTTTCTAACACTTGGGAAAAGATTATATTAGTATACATTTTATCGAGATATTTTATAGTAAAGTTTAATAAATTTTGATGATTATAAGTCATGATAATTAGATTAAACCTCTGGATGTTATACGCTCACTCATTAGCAAATAAAGAGTATCTCTAATAGATCACGTGGATACGCCCTTCTGTGAGCGGTTCGAATCCGCAACCACTTATAGTTAGTTTCATCGATATTTCATAGTGTTCCAATAAAACATAATTAGGAAGTGGTGTTTTTCTGTATCAAATTGATCAAACATCTATAAGAACGATCTAGCATCTTTTGGACAGACTAAACGACTATCAAACTTAACAAGTGTTTCAACTCTTTTAAGGGTGGAAATTTTCCGATTGTTAAATTGTCGTTTTTGGCCAACAACTATAAAACCACGTCTTAGTTTTTATTAGAAAATATGAACTTAGATAAGCAGCTAAGGTCAAACAGAGTTTGTAATTTTACATAAAAAGTTAAGCTCAATGGTAATCAAAAGATTGTTGTATATATTCTCTATATTATTTCAACGCTGATTTATCAAGAGAAAGAGTTTATATTACTCTTTTAAGTTCTAAGATTAGATGCAGCAATCAATTACGCATTATGAATATTATTGGAGGGTAACATTAAGCAGAATCATTGATTTTGGCTTGAGTTGAATTGCAACATATATATTTTTCTTAAGAAAATGGTCGAGTGACGAACCATCATCTAGTATTTTGTGACTTAACATTTATAACTTTTTTTTATATTATAAGATACGAGTGCATCATTATTTTGTAGTATATGATAAGTATTCATATAGTATTAGTTTATACAAAAACAAGTAAATTATTAGAAATGCAGGGATTATGATTCAGGGTAAGTGGGAAGCACGATAATGCCTTGGCTCCGTAATAATGAGCATCAATATTTCTTTCTCCTTTTTAATTCTTCCCAATAATTGTTTTCATAACTGTATAATATTGCTCCTCCTCTGAGTTGGAGAATCATTTCATAATACTTTTATGGATAAAAAAATTTGATTTCGTTAGTGAAAGGTTTGAACATTTTTTAATAATCTACAATGGTTCTATACATTAATAAATAAAGATGTTGGCTGGACTCTTTAATGGTTTTTCTTATGCATCGATTTTAAGAAAGAAAAAAAGTTTTTTTGAGATAGAATATGTTTTCTAAACAATAAATCATGTTGATAAGAGATGCATGTACCTTTATAAAATGTATTCTCTTTCCTTGTATATTTGCATTAACATATATATTGATTATTTTTGTAAGTTAAGATATACAGAAGTCAACAATATTATAATACTTTGTTTAATCTTTCAAATTTAGCAACTATATATTGACTAAAGTTTATTTTTGTTATACAACGACATAAGAATCATGTTTTTATCAAACTAGCCAAAATTGACTACCATCTTTCTGCTAAAAAACGTAGTTAATAGTCACATGGAAAACAATCATATATCTTTGTGTTCTCTTTGACTATTTTGTTTGCAAGAAAAATTATATATTCAAAGATTCTTACAACATTGTAGAAAGCCAATCCAGTTGAACAAATTATGAACATTCCTTGACATTTATAACCATATAAAATGTTTACTACTATATATTAACATACAAACTGGAAAGGATTATACACATATTATGCGATTATACATTTATTAATACATTATCTGATAGAAAATAAATAAGAATATATTGTTTTTTATAACATATGTTAACATAAAAGAAATAAAAAATATAAATTAATTCAATAATTAGAACTCTAAAAAAATTAGCAATAATTACAAAACTACGATTTTTAAGAGTTTTGAAATTAAATGGTCAAATCCAATAGCGATATTTTTCTTAATGATAATTTATTTTCACAACCAACAACCAGTCAATAAAAATAAAATACTTTGATTTTATAATATTCTTCATAACGCTTATTTAACTTCATTCATCAATATCGCCGGATCTAAAGAAGCACATAGGAAAAGTGCTTATACTAAATTTGTTTTTATGTTATTAGTTTGTTATATTCTATATGTTTGTCTAAATTTTTCAGTTTTCTTATATACTAGTATGTCATACCAAATGTTGTCCTATATTCGTCACTGTCGACCAATACATCTTCTCATATTCCTTTTCAAAATCAAAAATTTAATGTATTTATAAGTTCATTTTATTTTGTAAATTGTTCTATACGTTTGGGATATATAAAAGTTTTGTAAATATAACAATTAAATACTAATATAATATAATCTAACTATAAATCATATATAAAATGAAGAAAATGATACTAATAGATTAGTGGGGATGGTTTAGAAATCAAAAAAATCATGGAAGTTAGAAATGAACGGAAATTCCGTGATGAACATTAATAGAAAATGGTCATCATATGGCACACTCAAATCATTTAATAATAATAATAATAATAATGTTATATTATTACAAAACGGACAATTCGGATAAAGTAATTCGTAACTGGCGAAAACGTAATGATTGATGTAAGAAGGCGCACATCAAAACGTCGTCGTTTTCAAATCAAAACGATATCGTTTTATAGGGTTCACAGTTGTCTCCATCGCTTCTCTATTTATCACTTGATTTATCGCCAAAGCCTTACCGATAATTTCTCTCTTACAGACAGACACACAGATCTCTCTTGGAATCTCCTAGATCTGTTCGTTTCCTAACATCTGTCTAGCGAAATCTGAGGTAATTTATACTTGTCTTGTCTGTTTTCCATTTCGAATTTGGTTACAACTAGGGTTTGGTTTCTTGTTCATTTCTTCCAAAGAAAACGCGAACGATTTCTTATGCTTTTCGGTTTCTCCTTTTTCAGATCGGAAGGTATCTTGTTCCGATCTAACGATCTCCGTACAGGTTTCGATTTAGTTCTTCCGAGTTGACGCATGCTGTGTTTTCAGATCTGTGTTTCTTCTATATTGAGAGATGGCGGAGACTTTGAAAGAAGATTCGATTACGATTCGGGAGGTTTGGAATGATAATTTAGCTGAAGAATTCGAATTGATCCGTGAAATTGTTGACAAATACAGTTATATCGCTATGGATACTGAGTTTCCTGGTGTAGTTTTGAAGCCCGTTGCTACTTTCAAGTACAATAACGACCTTAACTATAGGACTCTCAAGGACAATGTCGATTTGCTGAAATTGATCCAAGTCGGGTTAACATTTTCTGATGAAAACGGGAATCTTCCGACTTGTGGGACGGATAAGTTCTGCATCTGGCAATTCAATTTCCGTGAGTTCAATATCGGTGAGGACATCTATGCGAGCGAGTCCATTGAGCTTTTGCGTCAGTGTGGGATTGATTTCAAGAAGAACATTGAGAAAGGTATCGATGTGGCTCGTTTTGGAGAACTTATGATGTCTTCTGGGATTGTTTTGAACGATGCTATCTCTTGGGTTACTTTCCATGGTGGATACGATTTCGGGTATTTGATCAAACTGTTAACTTGCAAGGAATTGCCTCTCAAGCAAGCTGATTTCTTCAAGCTCCTGTATGTTTATTTCCCCACGGTTTACGATATCAAGCACTTGATGACGTTCTGCAATGGATTGTTTGGCGGATTGAACAGACTCGCTGAGCTTATGGGTGTGGAAAGAGTTGGAATTTGTCATCAAGCCGGGTCAGATAGCTTGCTCACCTTAGGCTCATTTAGGAAACTCAAGGAACGTTATTTCCCTGGATCGACTGAGAAATACACTGGAGTCTTGTATGGTCTAGGTGTGGAAGATGGTACTACTGTTGCAAATTAAGAGCAAGATACCTAAAAGTTCAAGGCAGCTGCTATTAGATTTTTCTTTTTAGTCTTTGTGAGTGTGAGACCAATTAGACTTGTCTTTGTGTAAATTGGCAAATTGGTGTAGTATGTGACTGTTGTGTTCTTGTTGCTTTCTTTTAAGGAAAACCCCTTTGGATCAAAACTAGGGGTTTTTGTTTAGCTTGAGTTTCTGAATGTATATCAATTCAGCTACCAGTTTCATTAATAAAATAATCTTATAAATTTATCTTACTGATCAGATTTTTAACTTAACAGTGGATCTTCTTGCTAAATGATGTGGCCTGGTAAGTTTTTATGGTTTATGGGATACTTTTCTATCTCATATCTTCGACATTAGTTGATAAGACCATTTTATGGCTTTTGCTAAAGATTAATTAGATTGTAGAGTGGGGAAAAGCTTGAGATTGTGATGATTAATCTGGAGAATGGCATGTGTTGCATCTGCTAATCAACTTGAGCTAATTCATTATCTAAATTATTTTCACACGTTTTACAACGAAAGGAAAATGGTACTTATACACTTGATTGCTTGATGATCGAAAGCATATGATTCCAGAGCAATACGACAACAGAAAGAAAAGAAGATTAAAAAAACAGTAGTAACACGACACAGGTGCTGCTGCTTCACAATGATCTAGATGTAAAAGAGATTCAAATCAGACTTCTAACAGAAACAGTACAGAGCTCTTCCTACTTTAACGGCTTGTCTGAACCTTGCCTATTCACGTGGCAAAGTCTGTTTGTATGTTGGGCTTCTAATTTGGGCCTATTCGTGGGCTTCCATCACTAGTCTCAAATTTGAGATGGAAGAACGTTTTACCAAGGTTGTAATGTAGTTGAATGCTTTACATGGTTGGATCTTAAATATAAAAATTATCGAAGACTTGATTGTGCATTCAACTAAGTCGCTTCTTGTTTTGTGTTATTGACAATTAACAATAAAGAAGCCGATATTGTTTAAGAAATGAAAGTGTTCCAATTGCCAAAATACAACATCATCATCATTATAATAACCATATATATATATATATTAGAAGCTACTCGAGTGGTCTGTATAGTGCTTATATGCCGCCTAATCACTGTATTGTGGGTTTTTAGTCGGTCATATTATATATTTATGTGATCAAACATATCAGTTTTTATAAATCTCAAAAAAGAGTCAAATGTATACTATATTTTTTTTGTCTCCATGATAATTTTACATACTTTCACCAAATTTAGACAATACCAAAATCATTAGAAAACAAATTTCTCAACCCTAAATATAAGATGGACCCTTACTTTTTGAAAATCAGGAAGCATAATTTGAAATTGCAAACCACATATGTGGAAGATGTCAAGCATGTATAATCTATAATTAATTTGTTGTTGCGGAATAAAATAGAAAGTAAGATTATGGATCTAGTGCATGAAGAACTGTGAGGAGTTGGGGATTTTTTTTAATTTCAAATACATTTACCCGTTAGATATTGTGGAATTGAAGAATGACAAACATGTCAAAAGACTTTTTTTTTTTTGCAATAAGCAAAAAATATATAAATAAAGAGTAGGTGTGAGTAAAACTTGAAATGCATTAAAGACTTTGGAGCTTCATTGTGAAAAACATTTACAAATCATTAATAACTTATTTGCTAAAAAAAATTTTTGTGACGATATTATCTTCTTCTTTTGTTTTCTTTTTTTAACTCGAGCATCAATGAATACGTGGATGTGTATATATTTCATATTTATCCATGCAAAAATAATGTATTAAATTTTTATACAATGTACAGAAAAGTATACGTGATGATTTAATAACATATAAATTGTACAGAAAGAGTATGAAAATTTTATTTTCTATGATATTCTTCCTATTCTAATTTTTAAAAGTATAAAGTTGTTATTTCTAATTTTTTTTTAAATAAAAGTTTTTTCTATTAAATTCGGCCAAATTGTGCTCAGAAGATTTTGAAAGAAAACTGAGCAACTCTCATTAAATTTGAAAGGTTATACCAAAGTTTAAACAAAAAAATAATTCGTCAAATTCTGTACTCAGCAAAATTTTGAAATTATTATTACACCTATACATAGAAAGTAAAATTTATATGTATTTTTGGAATAGATTTTCCGCGTAATTGTAGAGGAGGCAGAGGAAATCTAATTAAAAGTTATGTTGATTTGTGATTAGACAAACAGTTTAATATTAGTCATCGTCCATGTGGGAATGGTTCTTCTGCTCCACTTCTCTCACTGCCCCTTTCTAATCATATTTTTTATTAATAACTATTTTTCACAATCGTTTGAGGGTCTAATATTAATCCAAAATTAAGTAATATGGGTATGATTTTGTGATTTATGAAGTATTACAATTTTGTTGTGGTTGGAGACTTGGAGATACAAAAAGAAGTTACAACTAAATCTGAATTCAGATAGTTAACCAACAATTCAAGCTTCCAAATATATTTAAAATTATAGATCGTTTGGACCCACCAATTATAAGTCGCATTGGACAAAACACTCAACATTATTTAAACTACTTGTCCTAACAATTAGATCTTTTGGATTTTTACTACATGTTTTTATTTTTAGGGTTCCATTACATAATAATTTATGCTAAAGTTTATGTCCAAGATTCGTATCCCGAACCTAGATGAGACACTTTGTCGTTTTACTTTGTTTTCCCACCCAAACCAGAACAATTTTTTGGACTTCGAATTTTTTCCAAAATAGCCAACTAATAATCATTTAATTATATATTTATATGAACTAACTGTATCTCGCTTTGTTCCCATTTGCATCCAAAGATTATGGATTGGAGCTAAAGCAAAATTAGAGTATATTATATACTTTTCAACCTCTATAAATCCATAACAATTTTTCCTCCTTCAAGTTTGATATTCTATCTTTTCAACTTTAGTCATTTACTTACAAAAAATGTGACATTTAATTTGCTAACATATGATTAACAAATTATTGATCCTAGAAAATCTTCTACATTGTTGATAAGAAATTAGTTTTGTGATTAAGAATTCTAGAAATCAAAGATAAGAGGAAAAAGTAAAAAAAATATCAGAGATGCGAAATTTTTCTTCATAGATTATGAAAGTTGGTAAATCAACGGGTTTATCCAAGGTTTTTTACCTCCTTAGCATAATCGACAACAAATTTGACTTCTGATATATAGAGAAAAATAAGATTAGATATTATCCATAAGAGAATTTCGATTACTGAATGAAAATAAGAAAGATTACGGCGGATTCCTCGCGTTCCTATGCAGATTTCGTCGACATTATCTGGGAAATAGAATATACCAATACCAAAAACTGTTAGCTAAAATCCATCCACTAAGCATCTCTAGAGGCCTAGAGTCCATGACCCATTCAGATTTTTAATATCAAAATGTTGTTTCTTTATTAATAAGTGTTTAACTCAATTCTCAAGTGGATTTAGACAGCTGAGTCGGCAAAGTGTGAACTTGTGAAGAAGGGTAAATATCAGTAGTCATGTCACTCTTAATTCATAAAAAATGTTCAAGTGGAAAGCAAACAAAAGCCAAAAGGATGCAAAACATTTTTCATCAAGATGGATCATATCAAATAATTAATGATGATACATTTCTTTATGATTAGTAGAAAAAGTCTTAGTTAAAACACAAGGAATGTAACATGTTGCTGAGGTTCTTCTATATATGAGAGTACTACAAGAAGTTTCCATTACAAAGAGAATTCAGTACTGTGTATGCATGTTAGGGATATTTGGGACACTATTAAGGATTCCCAATGGCTATAAATAAAGAAAGAAGAGAGTGAATATGAAGCCAACTTTAAAAGGAAGAAGTGAAAAGAGGACAAAAGAGAGTTAAACAGTAGAAAGCTAAAAGGAAACAGACATGGCCACTTTCTTCTCGAAGTTACAAAAGTACACAGAGAATATCAAACATACCTGAATAATTTCACTTGGTCCATTCTCTCTCTCTTCCTTTTCATTTCATTATCACTTTGTTTTGTTGTCATCTTCATCAACTCCGTGAATATTAAGAAAGTTGTCTGTTTGCAACAAACAAATTGAAATGGTTCCAGTTTCCAGATGACCTTTTGAACTGCCAAGCTTTCCTTTCTCTTGTTCCCTTCTTAACTCCTTTGCTCCACATACAGAAGAGTCTATTAAAGTCTCCATTAGTTTAGAACTAGTGAACACTACCGTTCATATCCAATCACAGATTTAAAAGGATAGGATGCCGAGGAGGGTTTAGTAATTTTCTTACATAAGAAGACAAGTTGGGCCCTTTAAGAATCTGACCACAGAAAAACGATGCATCCATCAATCATAGTCGGATCTATAGCAAATATCAAGCATAGTTTTATAGAAAATGCCAAAGAACTTACCGAGTAAACAAAAAAACACACTCTTCGAAGACTTTTAGACACTACAAGAAAATATAAGTTTAACAACGCCCATTTACGACGTTTTGGAGACGTTGTAAATGAGAGATGTTTTGCCAAATCCTTTACGACGAAATTGTGTTTCGTCGTAAAGGAGTAGTAAATTGATAACGAAACATTTCGTTGTAAAGTCGTTGGCCATTTACGATGAATTGACAACGCCTTACCATCTACAAACCAATTCTTTATAAAATAGTCCCCAACATGCAACATATTCAAGACAATTATTGTTTACAACGACTTAAAAAAGAATTTGAAAATTTGGTAAACACGTTTTTCGTGATACATAATTGGTTATTAAAAAATCTAAAATATGTCGTAAAAACGTCTCAAAATATTAGATTTCATTGTAAAAACGTCTCAAATTTGCAAGTATTTTAGTACAAAATTCATTACAACGATTTAAAGATGAAGTTTAAAAATAGATATTTTAGGTTAGTTATATATGTTGTAAATTACTCGTATATGGTTTCAGGTTGTAAAATCATTGTTAAATTTTTGTCTATATAAGGAGAAGGTCTCTCTCTTCATAATTCATAACACAACACAAAAATAAACTTCTTTGAGAGAAAAAAACGTTGGGGAGAAGAAGAAAAAATGTTTTTGAGAAAAAAAACCAAAAAATTTCTTTTAGTGGTGATATATACGAGCAACGCAAGTGGATGTATATGCATATATATACTACTGGAATCGTGACAAAGGAGTTTATGAACGGGGTAGAAATATTCATGCACCAAGCAAGTCAAACTGAAATCACACTTGAATCGGATAAGATGTTTTGTCCTTGTCGGAAATGAAAAAATACGAAATTTGCCCGAGTAGATTTTGTTTAGGATCATTTATTAAATAGGGGGTTTACACCACATTATTACATCTTGTTTCACCATAGGGAAGGTAATACTGGTGGTGGGAATGATGAAGCAAGTAGTAGTAATTATAATAATGTTGAAGTTGATATAGGTGAATCGAGTAATTTGCATGATGTTGGTTATCAGAATGAGATGATGAGAAACCTAGCTTTATGACCAACGCAGTTTGGGAAAGGTTGAAAAATTGTTGGGTAGACCCCAACTCAGTGAAGAGAGCTGCTCAGTGTTCTGATTCGTGGAAAACGGTTGGTCTAGATGGTTTGTCAGTCGCTATGCCTCACACTGCATGAGAGATGCCTTTTGGCGGATTAGCTATACAGATAATAAGTTGTTTTAAAATATAAAAAAAATAGTTCATTTCTTTTACAACTTATTTAATATTTAACTAAGTTTTAGTTTTTTAGGTTGAAAAGACATGACATATTCCTTGGCTTCCAGATTTGTACGCAGCTACCCATAGGAATGATTCCGGAGTTTTTATTGATCCTAGATATGAGAGGCTACACAGCCAGTTGAAGCTCCGGTTCATGAGCGTCAGACTCAGCTTTCCTAGGAATCCCATGATAGTAATCCTTTGGAATTGAGTAATCCTCAAATCAACGCAATTTATAAGCAGATACTTAGTTAACATTATTAAGTATTGAATTTTAATATTTAGTTAATCATAACTTATATAATTCTTATTCTTATGATTAAATGTTTTTTCCAGATTGTTCTGAAGAAGAAATGACGGATTATTGGAATAGGATCCACCCCAGATGTCCCGAGAGTCATATCTAGCTGGATTGGAGAAAGCCTTCTCCGTAATCAGTTGATGGTTTCGCGTGAAGAAATAGCGGAGCTAAACAACAACAAACGACGGATCCGAAGTTTGCAGCAATGGAGTCTATGTTAGATATTTTGGTTGCGGGCAATCCCCATGCAATGGAGGCCTTGAAGCATAGACGTCGGAACCTCGGGATCCGCACTTCAGAAAACGTCGATTTAAACCAAAGAGTGACTGAAGATCAAGACGAGCGTAGTACGGATATGTTCAATGAAATTCTACAATAAATATTTTGTAATTTTAATAATTTTATAAAAAGAAATTTAAAATCAAATTTTATTAAAATAATTCATTTCCTAAAATTATTAAATCAAAAAATTCATATAAATATTTTGATTAAAAATTAAATAAATAATATTTTGTCCCTAATTCGTTGGCACAAAAATGTTTTCAATTCGATGCAAATATACGTCTCTATTTAGTTGTAAAAGATTTCGTCCTTATTTCGTTGTAAAAGTTATTTCTCAAATAAGTTGTAAAGTATTTTGTTTCTAATTAGTTGTAAACATGGTAGTCTCTAATCCGTTTTTAACTATTTAGAGTTGTAAAATCGTCGTAAACTCAGCGATGTTAATTCATTGCAAAGCTTACAACCCATTCACGTTGTTTTTGTTTACAACGAATATACAACGCCTCCCGCATTTTACAACGTAATTACAACGCCTCATTTACGATGCACTAACATCGAAACTGAAGAGTTGTTAATTTTACAACGAATTCTCTGTTACGATGATCAGGGTACGACGAAATTCGGAGTTGTAAACTGTACTTTTGTAGTAAGAGCCAAATCATTTGATAGGCTGTCATTAGCATCAACCTGGATATAAGAGGACATGACTCGCTGGTGAAGAACTCTTGAGCACATTAAGGCAAAAGATTGGTTTATTGAAGAAACCTGCCAAGAAAAAAAGGTTGGTGTGAAGGCAAGGTTGCTCTTACAAAGTGATAACACAGGTATTAAGTGGTGGAGTTCCAATCAGCTTCAAGTGTTTTGTTATCTTTGTGTCATTGTGTGTGTGTTGTGTCAGCAAAATTGACCTACCCATCTCTTTCTCTCTCTCTCATCTTCTTACTACTTTTCTCCACTTAGTGCAAAATTTAAAAGCTTTCCTTATATAGCATGAACTTCTGCTCCCACTTCTGAGCAAAGAAAATCTAAGATCTTTATGCTTTCTTTTTTCTTGACAGAAGGTAAGAGAGAAAGAGACAATTGCAGGGAACGAAACCATCACCTGGAAATTATATAACCTCTTTGTCCCTCATGGATTCTTCCTGCGGAAAGCCAAGACCATCTGATTCCTCATGTATAGTTTCTGCATCCACAACTCTTCCATTTCCAGATTCTCTAAACCTGAGCCTAGAACATTACAACACAGACGCAGAAGCAGCACAAGAAGAAGTTGATCATGACCAAAAAGCTGGAGAGGAAGCTACAAGGCTTGACCTCATGATGTCAGGATATGATACTAATCAACCTGAGCTCAATCAAGAACTTAATCTCATCAATTGCTTAGACGCAAGTGTAGTCACTTCAAGTTATAACGGGTCAAGTTCCACTGAACAAAAGCTTTTCTCCTGCAACTACTGTCAAAGAACATTCTACAGCTCACAAGCACTTGGTGGTCATCAAAACGCCCACAAAAGAGAGAGGACTTTGGCAAAGAGAGGACAAAGGATGGTATCTGCCGCAGCTTTTGGCCATCCATATGGTTTTGCTCCGATCCCGTTCCATGGACAGTATGGCAACAGATCCTTGGGTATTCAGGCACACTCAATGAGTCACAAGCTAAGCTCATATAACGTTTTTGGTGCTGATTATGGTCAGATGAATTGGTCAAGGATACCACTTGTTCACCAACCAGCCATAGGTAAACTATCTTCAACAGAGTATCACAATCAGATGATGATAGTTCCATCCTTGACTTCAACGTGTGAAACCAATGCTAAGTTCGATGTAGGCAGGATTCCAGCTGAGTTTCCAACTCCAGAACTGTGGCAAAGAGGATTATTCAAGCCTGCTGAAGAAGAACAGCTGAAGAACCTTGACTTGTCCCTGAAGCTTTAAGATTCGTTTCGTTTTTTACCTCTTTTTTGAGTTTTACTCTGAAATTGTTTTACTCGAGCCAAGCCTCTGCTCCAGTTTGGTTTTATTTGTATTGGTTTTTTTAGTTGTAATTGATCTTTTCACCAGTATTATCTAACAGTTAATACTTTTGTGAGTATATATTGTCTCGATATGTCTGAGGGTTTTGAAACTAGACATCAATGGATATCTACAAGACACCCAACCACCATGGAAGAGTTGATAAAGCTCCTTAAAGTAAAGAGAAACTTTTTAAGTGTATAGAAGAAAGAGATGACATTGAGATCTATGTGAAGATTTGTTGTCATGGAAACAAGAAAAAGACTTACTTTAAAGTCACAGTTGGGATACCTAAAAGCAAGAATAACATTCTTTAATTGAAAAGTGGTTACAGAAGGCAAAACAGATATAAAAGAAGAGAATTAATTGTTAACTGTGATGATGACAAGAAGGAAAGAGTCCAGAGAAACAAACATAATTAATACATCAGATTATCCTAATAATGCAGCTAACAACAAATCGTGGTACATCAAGAATCCAATGAAATCTATGCCAGACCCAAAAATTTGTGTACACTAGACAAGAGTGGTCAGTTTTTGTCCTTTAGCTTTTCATGCTCTACCTGCAGATGCATGAACATAATGTACAAACTACAAAATAACCATGTGCATATGATGCACAAAAGGTGAGACAAGATTCAAAACTATGAGACTTAAATACAAATTTTGAAAGACTTCTCATATTTCTAAATTGACTGACTCTAAACTTCTCTGCACATTTCAAGATAACAGATGTCTAAATGAAGAAAACATTAGAACTGAGAATCTTCTCACGAGTTTTCACGAACAACGGGGTTTCAGAAACACATATGATAATTATGTTTGTTTTTCGAACAGGTTTGTGAAAAGCCATGAGACAAGAAAGGCTAGTTTGAATAACCAGAAGGCCCTCTTGCACATCTAGCAAACTCTTCACTTCACTTCACTTAGAGCCTCGAGGATTATAAATAGTGCATGACAAGGTAATCTCAATGACTTTTAAAGGCCCATTAAATAAAAGTTCATAAGATTTACTTAGCCCATATTGAGTCTGTATCATGGTAAAGCTAACGCTACACAAAGGGACATCACGAAAAAGGATTTTGGTAAAGTTTATCCAAATCAAATTTATCATTTCTCACTAACATTTTTTTCTTTAATCCACACATTCAACAGGACTTGAGACTCTCGTGCCCAACTAAATTCTTCATTTTGATACGCTTTGACAAAGACCAACGTTTGCATTCCAAAATCAGAAAATTATCAAACAATTTAATTTATAGAAATCGAATAGAACTTGAAAGAAAGCGAAGATTATATCATTGTTTGCTTCAACGAGCTGTACAACGTTTAAACACGATGTATTTTGGTAGGCAAAGAAGTAAAAGAAAGAATCCAAAGACTAATACATAATCGAAAATCTAATTGAATAAAGAGAGATTCTTAAGCACGTTCTCCACGAATTCGTCTGGCCAATTGAATATCCTTAGGCATGATTGTAACCCTTTTAGCGTGAATTGCGCAGAGATTGGTATCCTCGAACAATCCCACAAGATAAGCCTCTGCAGCCTCCTGAAGTGCTAACACCGCGTGGCTCTGGAATCTCAGATCCGTCTGCAAATTTGATTTACATGTTAAGAAAACTTCGCTTCAAATGTTGTAAACCTAATTTCGACCTAATCCAGTTAAAATAATTAAAACCAGGTGGAAACAAGGAATCAAAGAGAACAATTTACCTTGAAGTCCTGAGCGATTTCACGAACAAGACGCTGGAAAGGAAGTTTACGGATCAACAATTCAGTACTCTTCTGGTATTTACGGATCTCACGAAGTGCGACGGTTCCGGGACGGTAACGATGAGGCTTCTTAACTCCTCCGGTGGTCGGCGCTGATTTCCTCGCCGCCTGTGATACCAATTCGTTAGAGACAAATTCAAAATAAGAAAGCCCTGGATACCCTTCTATCCGATTTCGTTCATCACAATTCCAAATTCAAAAACCCTAGATCTCTAATTCGGTGAAATATCAAAGATCGAAGAACAAACCTTGGTGGCGAGCTGTTTCCTGGGAGCTTTTCCTCCGGTGGATTTCCTAGCCGTTTGCTTGGTACGAGCCATCGTATTCTCAAAGATGCGACCTTCCGAAAACTCGAGAGAAGATTTGAAAATTATCGAAAAAGGCGAGTTTAATTAATCTGGGAATAATAAAATCAGGTTATTATAAGCATATATTTAATTAATCTGGGAATAATAAAATCAGGTTATTATAAGCATATATAGGTGAATGTTTAGTCGGTTAATCTTAATGCGGTACATAACAAGTCCAATCTATATATTTTTAACGGCCAAGATCCAGTTTTGATGTCAGAAAAATGCTGGACGTGGGCGATCCCGCGCCTTCGCTTCCTATTGGTTGAATTCTTTTTCGGATCGGTGACGTGTACATTTTGTGTTTTCTTTTCGCCGTTTTAAATGACGATTTTTCTATCCAACCGTTTGTTGATTAGGATGATGGGGCCGAACCGTGTCTCTAGGGCCCAATTATAAGGGGAAAGCATTTCTAGTTTTGTCAAAGGGTTAGTTCAAAGCATTTGGTCCGACCCAAACCGAATTTTATTTCAACGATCAGAGATTTTAAATTGACC
>JAKUCM010007613.1:0-27598 GCA_023374145.1 Lepidium sativum | reverse complement strand
GAGAGAGAGAGAGAACAACCTATAGTAAAAATTAATTTCATTCGGCTATGTATATTGAAAGGAAGAATATGAGAATGTGGTAGTTTCCACATGGAATCTTTTTTTTTTTTTAAAGTGAACGTCTAGCAGTTTTCTAAGCAATTATCAAAGATTTTGAAATATAAAATTGTTTTAAGATTAACATTTCTTCACAATGCAAGAAAACATTGCAAAAATCAACGGGAATTTTGACGGGAATATAACTGACAACACGTGATGGAAAACATGTTTCCTTGGATGCCTTTAGAAAATAATACCGGTCAGTTTTGTCATAAATA
The DNA here is from genome assembly GCA_023374145.1 of Lepidium sativum. NCBI lineage: Eukaryota > Viridiplantae > Streptophyta > Magnoliopsida > Brassicales > Brassicaceae > Lepidium > Lepidium sativum. The sequence continues at coordinate 27,281 of JAKUCM010007613.1, read as the reverse complement.
TAACCTACGAAAATCAACATGATTTTTCTGATTTTCCAATAAAAATAAAAAATAATAAAAAATAACACCCTTGGTTGAACGAACTCAACCACTTGTTGGGAGAGGTTGTGAAACAAACTCGACTAAAAAAAGAGACATAAAATGATTCGGGGGCGGACCCATATGGCGTGGGAGTTACATGTACGTTTCTTTGAGAAGGGTGTGATAGCACAACCTATTAGGCCCGAAGAGCAAGCCACAGAGCTGCATCCCTACTCACATGGTCCATGCACATTGTTCTATCCAGGAGGTTGGCCACTTATCCTAGATCTTCCCATTTTCAAGAAGATCTTGGGCTTCGTCTGGTTTAGTATCAAGGTTCTTCTCTTTTTGTTCCTATGTATGGGTTAGTGCAGCATTTCCATGATATTATTATATGATTAATTAATGGGACTTGGCCAGAAATTGTTTTTTCCTCTATCATTAGCTTGGTTAGTCCCTATATTTGGTCTTTTAGTGACCTTTCAATGGCTCCCTCAATTTATTTTGTGCGAGAAATTGCCCTCTTGAGTAATGAAGAAGCAGAGTAGTCCCTGAAAATGCTCGTTAAGAAAAAAAATTGGGAAAGCAAAATCTTCCTTGTTAGTTACTTATTTCTTCGGTCGAGCATTCTCTGGACGTTTAGATATCAATCACTCAATCACTAAGTCGCTCTCTCATTGTCTGATTTTAGGTTTATGATCACACTCTAAATTATGTATCTACTAATCGTATTTTTGCCCCTACTCGTTAGTTCCGTAGTAGGTTTTCTTAGATATTTTCTACGATTCGAAGGAAGCGCTATAATGACCACTACATGCGTTTTATTCTCTTTGATATTACCTTTGATTGCTTTTTATAAAGTCGCATCGGGATTTAGTGCTTGCTATATAATAATTGCTCCATGGATCTCATCGGAAATGTTTGATGATTCTTTGGCGACCGTGAAGTTACCAGATGAATTACCGAGTAGATAGATATTATCTGATGCGGGTATTGTTTTGGGGCAATACAACTTAACCCCCTCGTACTCACCTGAGGGCACCATAGCATATCAGGAAGAAGCGGGGACATACTAGATGTAAACACGTCCTTTTGTTGTGGGAAACTATCGCTTTTCAATCAATACATATTTGAGTATACTGATCACGAACGCTAAAGCTATGGGAGCGAACCTAGTCAGAGAAGGCTAGGATAGCGCCTCGCATATGGGTAGCAAGAGGGCGATTATGTCCCGACTGTGGGGCATTATGGGGAAGGGCCCAACCTTTTATGTCTGGTCAAAGGTTGTCGGAGCTTTCATTGTTGGCATCTCTCACTGGGCTCTTGCCATTTCCCAAGTCGATGCTTTAATGTCATGACAAGCAACATTGTCGAGTCCTTAAATTTGTTAATAGTGAAAGCAACATATTTTCCCATTGTACCAATACTAAAGTTCATTAGAACAATGTTAACAAGATGGTTTACTGTGAAGTGAATAGTATGTTATTCTTACTCCAGGTTAGTGAAAAAACAACCTATAGTAAAAATTAATTTCATTCGGCTATGTATATTGAAAGGAAGAATATGAGAATGTGGTAGTTTCCACATGGAATCTTTTTTTTTTTTAAAGTGAACGTCTAGCAGTTTTCTAAGCAATTATCAAAGATTTTGAAATATAAAATTGTTTTAAGATTAACATTTCTTCACAATGCAAGAAAACATTGCAAAAATCAACGGGAATTTTGACGGAAATATAACTGACAACACGTGATGGAAAACATGTTTCCTTGGATGCCTTTAGAAAATAATACCGGTCAGTTTTGTCATAAATATAACCTACGAAAATCAACATGATTTTTCTGATTTTCCAATAAAAATAAAAAATAATAAAAAATAACACCCTTGGTCGAAGGAACTCAACCACTTGTTGGGAGAGGTTGTGAAACAAACTCGACTAAAAAAAGAGACATAAAATGATTCGGGGGCAGACCCCTATGACGTGTGAGTTACATGTACGTTTCTTTGAGAAGGGTGTGATAGCACCACCTATTAGGCCCGAAGAGCAAGCCACAGAGCTGCATCCCTACTCACATGGTCCATGCACATTGTTCTCTCCAGGAGGTTGGCCACTTCTCCTAGATCTTCCCATTTTCAAGAAGATCTCGGGCTTCATCTGGTTTAGTATCAAGGTTCTTCTCTTTTTGTTCCTATGTATGGGTTAGTGCAGCATTTCCATGATATTATTATATGATTAATTAATGGGACTTGGCCAGAAATTGTTTTTTCCTCTATCATTAGCTTGGTTAGTCCCTATATTTGGTCTTTTAGTGACCTTTCAATGGCTCCCTCAATTTATTTTGTGCGAGAAATTGCCCTCTTGAGTAATGAAGAAGCAGAGTAGTCCCTGAAAATGCTCGTTAAGTAATAAAGTTGGGAAAGCAAAATCTTCCTTGTTAGTTACTTATTTCTTCGGTCGAGCATTCTCTGGACGTTTATATATCAATCACTCAATCACTCAGTCGCTCTGTCATTGTCTGATTTTAGGTTTATGATCACACTCTAAATTATGTATCTACTAATCGTATTTTTGCCCCTACTCGCTAGTTCCGTAGTAGGTTTTCTTAGATATTTTCTACGACTCGAAGGAAGCGTTATAATGACCACTACGTGCGTTTTATTCTCTTTGATATTACCTTTGATTGCTTTTTATAAAGTCGCATCGGGATTTAGTGCTTGCTATATAAGAATTGCTCCATGGATCTCATCGGAAATGTTTGATGATTCTTTGGCGACCGTGAAGTTACCAGATGAATTACCGAGTAGATAGATATTATCTGATGCGGGTATTGTTTTGGGGCAATACAACTTAACCCCCTCGTACTCACCTGAGGGCACCATAGCATATCAGGAAGAAGCGGGGACATACTAGATGTAAACACGTCCTTTTGTTGTGGGAAACTATCGCTTTTCAATCAATACATATTTGAGTATACTGATCACGAACGCTAAAGCTATGGGAGCGAACCTAGTCAGAGTAGGCTAGGATAGCGCCTCGCATATGGGTAGCAAGAGGGCGATTATGTCCCGACTGTGGGGCATTATGGGGAAGGGCCCAACCTTTTATGTCTGGTCAAAGGTTGTCGGAGCTTTCATTGTTGGCATCTCTCACTGGGCTCTTGCCATTTCCCAAGTCGATGCTTTAATGTCATGACAAGCAACATTGTCGAGTCCTTAAATTTTTAATAGTGAAAGCAACATATTTTCCCATTGTACCAATACTAAAGTTCATTAGAACAATGTTAACAAGATGGTTTACTGTGAAGTGAATAGTATGTTATTCTTACTCCAGGTTAGTGAAAAAACAACCTATAGTAAAAATTAATTTCATTCGGCTATGTATATTGAAAGGAAGAATATGAGAATGTGGTAGTTTCCACATGGAATCTTTTTTTTTTTTTAAAGTGAACGTCTAGCAGTTTTCTAAGCAATTATCAAAGATTTTGAAATATAAAATTGTTTTAAGATTAACATTTCTTCACAATGCAAGAAAACATTGCAAAAATCAACGGGAATTTTGACGGAAATATAACTGACAACACGTGATGGAAAACATGTTTCCTTGGATGCCTTTAGAAAATAATACCGGTCAGTTTTGTCATAAATATAACCTACGAAAATCAACATGATTTTTCTGATTTTCCAATAAAAATAAAAAATAATAAAAAATAACACCCTTGGTTGAACGAACTCAACCACTTGTTGGGAGAGGTTGTGAAACAAACTCGACTAAAAAAAGAGACATAAAATGATTCGGGGGCGGACCCATATGACGTGGGAGTTACATGTACGTTTCTTTGAGAAGGGTGTGATAGCACCACCTATTAGGCCCGAAGAGCAAGCCACAGAGCTGCATCCCTACTCACATGGTCCATGCACATTGTTCTATCCAGGAGGTTGGCCACTTATCCTAGATCTTCCCATTTTCAAGAAGATCTTGGGCTTCGTCTGGTTTAGTATCAAGGTTCTTCTCTTTTTGTTCCTATGTATGGGTTAGTGCAGCATTTCCATGATATTATTATATGATTAATTAATGGGACTTGGCCAGAAATTGTTTTTTCCTCTATCATTAGCTTGGTTAGTCCCTATATTTGGTCTTTTAGTGACCTTTCAATGGCTCCCTCAATTTATTTTGTGCGAGAAATTGCCCTCTTGAGTAATGAAGAAGCAGAGTAGTCCCTGAAAATGCTCGTTAAGAAAAAAAGTTGGGAAAGCAAAATCTTCCTTGTTAGTTACTTATTTCTTCGGTCGAGCATTCTCTGGACGTTTAGATATCAATCACTCAATCACTAAGTCGCTCTCTCATTGTCTGATTTTAGGTTTATGATCACACTCTAAATTATGTATCTACTAATCGTATTTTTGCCCCTACTCGCTAGTTCCGTAGTAGGTTTTCTTAGATATTTTCTACGATTCGAAGGAAGCGCTATAATGACCACTACATGCGTTTTATTCTCTTTGATATTACCTTTGATTGCTTTTTATAAAGTCGCATCGGGATTTAGTGCTTGCTATATAATAATTGCTCCATGGATCTCATCGGAAATGTTTGATGATTCTTTGGCGACCGTGAAGTTACCAGATGAATTACCGAGTAGATAGATATTATCTGATGCGGGTATTGTTTTGGGGCAATACAACTTAACCCCCTCGTACTCACCTGAGGGCACCATAGCATATCAGGAAGAAGCGGGGACATACTAGATGTAAACACGTCCTTTTGTTGTGGGAAACTATCGCTTTTCAATCAATACATATTTGAGTATACTGATCACGAACGCTAAAGCTATGGGAGCGAACCTAGTCAGAGAAGGCTAGGATAGCGCCTCGCATATGGGTAGCAAGAGGGCGATTATGTCCCGACTGTGGGGCATTATGGGGAAGGGCCCAACCTTTTATGTCTGGTCAAAGGTTGTCGGAGCTTTCATTGTTGGCATCTCTCACTGGGCTCTTGCCATTTCCCAAGTCGATGCTTTAATGTCATGACAAGCAACATTGTCGAGTCCTTAAATTTCTTAATAGTGAAAGCAACATATTTTCCCATTGTACCAATACTAAAGTTCATTAGAACAATGTTAACAAGATGGTTTACTGTGAAGTGAATAGTATGTTATTCTTACTCCAGGTTAGTGAAAAAACAACCTATAGTAAAAATTAATTTCATTCGGCTATGTATATTGAAAGGAAGAATATGAGAATGTGGTAGTTTCCACATGGAATCTTTTTTTTTTTTAAAGTGAACGTCTAGCAGTTTTCTAAGCAATTATCAAAGATTTTGAAATATAAAATTGTTTTAAGATTAACATTTCTTCACAATGCAAGAAAACATTGCAAAAATCAACGGGAATTTTGACGGAAATATAACTGACAACACGTGATGGAAAACATGTTTCCTTGGATGCCTTTAGAAAATAATACCGGTCAGTTTTGTCATAAATATAACCTACGAAAATCAACATGATTTTTCTGATTTTCCAATAAAAATAAAAAATAATAAAAAATAACACCCTTGGTCGAAGGAACTCAACCACTTGTTGGGAGAGGTTGTGAAACAAACTCGACTAAAAAAAGAGACATAAAATGATTCGGGGGCAGACCCCTATGACGTGTGAGTTACATGTACGTTTCTTTGAGAAGGGTGTGATAGCACCACCTATTAGGCCCGAAGAGCAAGCCACAGAGCTGCATCCCTACTCACATGGTCCATGCACATTGTTCTATCCAGGAGGTTGGCCACTTATCCTAGATCTTCCCATTTTCAAGAAGATCTTGGGCTTCATCTGGTTTAGTATCAAGGTTCTTCTCTTTTTGTTCCTATGTATGGGTTAGTGCAGCATTTCCATGATATTATTATATGATTAATTAATGGGACTTGGCCAGAAATTGTTTTTTCCTCTATCATTAGCTTGGTTAGTCCCTATATTTGGTCTTTTAGTGACCTTTCAATGGCTCCCTCAATTTATTTTGTGCGAGAAATTGCCCTCTTGAGTAATGAAGAAGCAGAGTAGTCCCTGAAAATGCTCGTTAAGAAAAAAAATTGGGAAAGCAAAATCTTCCTTGTTAGTTACTTATTTCTTCGGTCGAGCATTCTCTGGACGTTTATATATCAATCACTCAATCACTCAGTCGCTCTGTCATTGTCTGATTTTAGGTTTATGATCACACTCTAAATTATGTATCTACTAATCGTATTTTTGCCCCTACTCGCTAGTTCCGTAGTAGGTTTTCTTAGATATTTTCTACGACTCGAAGGAAGCGTTATAATGACCACTACGTGCGTTTTATTCTCTTTGATATTACCTTTGATTGCTTTTTATAAAGTCGCATCGGGATTTAGTGCTTGCTATATAAGAATTGCTCCATGGATCTCATCGGAAATGTTTGATGATTCTTTGGCGACTGTGAAGTTACCAGATGAATTACCGAGTAGATAGATATTATCTGATGCGGGTATTGTTTTGGGGCAATACAACTTAACCCCCTCGTACTCACCTGAGGGCACCATAGCATATCAGGAAGAAGCGGGGACATACTAGATGTAAACACGTCCTTTTGTTGTGGGAAACTATCGCTTTTCAATCAATACATATTTGAGTATACTGATCACGAACGCTAAAGCTATGGGAGCGAACCTAGTCAGAGTAGGCTAGGATAGCGCCTCGCATATGGGTAGCAAGAGGGCGATTATGTCCCGACTGTGGGGCATTATGGGGAAGGGCCCAACCTTTTATGTCTGGTCAAAGGTTGTCGGAGCTTTCATTGTTGGCATCTCTCACTGGGCTCTTGCCATTTCCCAAGTCGATGCTTTAATGTCATGACAAGCAACATTGTCGAGTCCTTAAATTTTTAATAGTGAAAGCAACATATTTTCCCATTGTACCAATACTAAAGTTCATTAGAACAATGTTAACAAGATGGTTTACTGTGAAGTGAATAGTATGTTATTCTTACTCCAGGTTAGTGAAAAAACAACCTATAGTAAAAATTAATTTCATTCGGCTATGTATATTGAAAGGAAGAATATGAGAATGTGGTAGTTTCCACATGGAATCTTTTTTTTTTTTTAAAGTGAACGTCTAGCAGTTTTCTAAGCAATTATCAAAGATTTTGAAATATAAAATTGTTTTAAGATTAACATTTCTTCACAATGCAAGAAAACATTGCAAAAATCAACGGGAATTTTGACGGAAATATAACTGACAACACGTGATGGAAAACATGTTTCCTTGGATGCCTTTAGAAAATAATACCGGTCAGTTTTGTCATAAATATAACCTACGAAAATCAACATGATTTTTCTGATTTTCCAATAAAAATAAAAAATAATAAAAAATAACACCCTTGGTTGAACGAACTCAACCACTTGTTGGGAGAGGTTGTGAAACAAACTCGACTAAAAAAAGAGACATAAAATGATTCGGGGGCGGACCCATATGACGTGGGAGTTACATGTACGTTTCTTTGAGAAGGGTGTGATAGCACCACCTATTAGGCCCGAAGAGCAAGCCACAGAGCTGCATCCCTACTCACATGGTCCATGCACATTGTTCTATCCAGGAGGTTGGCCACTTATCCTAGATCTTCCCATTTTCAAGAAGATCTTGGGCTTCATCTGGTTTAGTATCAAGGTTCTTCTCTTTTTGTTCCTATGTATGGGTTAGTGCAGCATTTCCATGATATTATTATATGATTAATTAATGGGACTTGGCCAGAAATTGTTTTTTCCTCTATCATTAGCTTGGTTAGTCCCTATATTTGGTCTTTTAGTGACCTTTCAATGGCTCCCTCAATTTATTTTGTGCGAGAAATTGCCCTCTTGAGTAATGAAGAAGCAGAGTATTCCCTGAAAATGCTCGTTAAGTAATAAAGTTGGGAAAGCAAAATCTTCCTTGTTAGTAACTTATTTCTTCGGTCGAACATTCTCTGGACGTTTAGATATCAATCACTCAATCACTAAGTCGCTCTGTCATTGTCTGATTTTAGGTTTATGATCACACTCTAAATTATGTATCTACTAATCGTATTTTTGCCCCTACTCGCTAGTTCCGTAGTAGGTTTTCTTAGATATTTTCTACGATTCGAAGGAAGCGCTATAATGACCACTACGTGCGTTTTATTCTCTTTGATATTACCTTTGATTGCTTTTTATAAAGTCGCATCGGGATTTAGTGCTTGCTATATAATAATTGCTCCATGGATCTCATCGGAAATGTTTGATGCTTCTTTGGTGACCGTGAAGTTACCAGATGAATTACCGAATAGATAGATATTATCTGATGCGGGTATTGTTTTGGGGAAATACAACTTAACCCCCTCGTACTCACCTGAGGGCACCATAGCATATCAGGAAGAAGCGGGGACATACTAGATGTAAACACGTCCTTTTGTTGTGGGAAACTATCGCTTTTCAATCAATACATATTTGAGAATACTGATCACGAACGCTAAAACTATGGGAGCGAACCTAGTCAGAGAAGGCTAGGATAGCGCCTCGCATATGGGTAGCAAGAGGGCGCTTATGTCCCGACTGTGGGGCATTATGGGGAAGGGCCCAACCTTTTATGTCTTGTCAAAGGTTGTCGGAGCTTTCATTGTTGGCATCTCTCACTGGGCTCTTGCCATTTCCCAAGTCGATGCTTTAATGTCATGACAAGCAACATTGTCGAGTCCTTAAATTTCTTAATAGTGAAAGCAACATATTTTCCCATTGTACCAATACTAAAGTTCATTAGAACAATGTTAACAAGATGGTTTACTGTGAAGTGAATAGTATGTTATTCTTACTCCAGGTTAGTGAAAAAACAACCTATAGTAAAAATTAATTTCATTCGGCTATGTATATTGAAAGGAAGAATATGAGAATGTGGTAGTTTCCACATGGAATCTTTTTTTTTTTTAAAGTGAACGTCTAGCAGTTTTTTAAGCAATTATCAAAGATTTTGAAATATAAAATTGTTTTAAGATTAACATTTCTTCACAATGCAAGAAAACATTGCAAAAATCAACGGGAATTTTGACGGAAATATAACTGACAACACGTGATGGAAAACATGTTTCCTTGGATGCCTTTAGAAAATAATACCGGTCAGTTTTGTCATAAATATAACCTACGAAAATCAACATGATTTTTCTGATTTTCCAATTAAAATAAAAAATAATAAAAAATTAACACCCTTGGTCGAAGGAACTCAACCACTTGTTGGGAGAGGTTGTGAAACAAACTCGACTAAAAAAAGAGACATAAAATGATTCGGGGGCGGACCCATATGACGTGGGAGTTACATGTACGTTTCTTTGAGAAGGGTGTGATAGCACCACCTATTAGGCCCGAAGAGCAAGCCACAGAGCTGCATCCCTACTCACATGGTCCATGCACATTGTTCTCTCCAGGAGGTTGGCCACTTATCCTAGATCTTCCCATTTTCAAGAAGATCTCGGGCTTCATCTGGTTTAGTATCAAGGTTCTTCTCTTTTTGTTCCTATGTATGGGTTAGTGCAGCATTTCCATGATATTATTATATGATTAATTAATGGGACTTGGCCAGAAATTGTTTTTTCCTCTATCATTAGCTTGGTTAGTCCCTATGTTTGGTCTTTTAGTGACCTTTCAATGGCTCCCTCAATTTATTTTGTGCGAGAAATTGCCCTCTTGAGTAATGAAGAAGCAGAGTAGTCCCTGAAAATGCTCGTTAAGTAATAAAGTTGGGAAAGCAAAATCTTCCTTGTTAGTTACTTATTTCTTCGGTCGAGCATTCTCTGGACGTTTAGATATCAATCACTCAATCACTCAGTCGCTCTGTCATTGTCTCATTTTAGGTTTATGATCACACTCTAAATTATGTATCTACTAATCGTATTTTTGCCCCTACTCGCTAGTTCCGTAGTAGGTTTTCTTAGATATTTTCTACGATTCGAAGGAAGCGCTATAATGACCACTACGTGCGTTTTATTCTCTTTGATATTAGCTTTGATTGCTTTTTATAAAGTCGCATCGGGATCTAGTGCTTGCTATATACTAATTGCTCCATGGATCTCATCGGAAATGTTTGATGTTTCTTGGGGCTTCTTTGGCGACCGTGAAGTCACCAGATGAATTACCGAGTAGATAGATAATATCAGATGCGGGTATTGTTTTGGGGCAATACGACTTAACCCCCTCCTACTCACCTGAGGGCACCATAGCATATCAGGAAACAGCGGGGGACATACTAGATGTAAACACGTCCTTTTGTTGTGGAAACTATCGCTTTTCAATCAATACATATTTGAGTATACTGATCACGAACGCTAAAGCTATGGGAGCGAACCTAGTCAGAGAAGGCTAGGATAGCGCCTCGCATATGGGTAGCAAGAGGGCGCTTATGTCCTGACTGTGGGGCATTATGGGGAAGGGCCCAACCTTTTATGTCTGGTCAAAGGTTGTGGGAGCTTTCATTGTTGGCATCTCTCACTGGGTTCTTGCCATTTCCCAAGTCGATGCTTTAATGTCATGACAAGCAACATTGTCGAGTCCTTAAATTTCTTCATAGTGAAAGCAACATATTTTCCCATTGTACCAATACTAAAGTTCATTAGAACAATGTTAACAAGATGGTTTACTGTGAAGTGAATAGTATATTATTCTTACTCCAGGTTAGTGAAAAAACAACCTATAGTAAAAATTTCTTTCATTCTGCTATGTATATTGAAGGGAAGAATATGAGAATGTGGTAGTTTCCACGTGGAATCTTCTTTTTTAAAAAAAAAAAAAAAAGTGAACGTCTAGCAGTTTTCTAAGCAATTATGAAAGATTTTGAAATATAAAATTGTTTTAAGATTAACATTTCTTCACAATGCAAGAAAACATAGCAAAAATCAACGGGAATTTTGACGGAAATATAACTGACAACACGTGATGGAAAACATGTTTCCTTGGATGCCTTTAGAAAATAATACCGGTCAGTTTTGTCATAAATCTAACCTACGAAAATCAACATGATTTTTCTGATTTTCCAATAAAAATAAAAAATAATAAAAAATAACACCCTTGGTCGAAGGAACTCAACCACTTGTTGGGAGAGGTTGTGAAACAAACTCGACTAAAAAAAGAGACATAAAATGATTCGGGGGCGGACCCATATGACGTGAGAGTTACATGTACGTTTCTTTGAGAAGGGTGTGATAGCACCACCTATTAGGCCCGAAGAGCAAGCCACAGAGCTGCATCCCTACTCACATGGTCCATGCACATTGTTCTATCCAGGAGGTTGGCCACTTATCCTAGATCTTCCCATTTTCAAGAAGATCTCGGGCTTCATCTGGTTTAGTATCAAGGTTCTTCTCTTTTTGTTCCTATGTATGGGTTAGTGCAGCATTTCCATGATATTATTATATGATTAATTAATGGGACTTGGCCAGAAATTGTTTTTTCCTCTATCATTAGCTTGGTTAGTCCCTATATTTGGTCTTTTAGTGACCTTTCAATGGCTCCCTCAATTTATTTTGTGCGAGAAATTGCCCTCTTGAGTAATGAAGAAGCAGAGTATTCCCTGAAAATGCTCGTTAAGTAATAAAGTTGGGAAAGCAAAATCATCCTTGTTAGTTACTTATTTCTTCGGTCGAGCATTCTCTGGACGTTTAGATATCAATCACTCAATCACTAAGTCGCTCTATCATTGTCTGATTTTAGGTTTATGATCACACTCTAAATTATGTATCTACTAATCGTATTTTTGCCCCTACTCGCTAGTTCCGTAGTAGGTTTTCTTAGATATTTTCTACGATTCGAAGGAAGCGCTATAATGACCACTACGTGCGTTTTATTCTCTTTGATATTACCTTTGATTGCTTTTTATAAAGTCGCATCGGGATTTAGTGCTTGCTATATAATAATTGCTCCATGGATCTCATCGGAAATGTTTGATGCTTCTTGGGGCTTCTTTGGCGACCGTGAAGTTACCAGATGAATTACCGAGTAGATAGATATTATCTGATGCGGGTATTGTTTTGGGGCAATACAACTTAACCCCCTCGTACTCACCTGAGGGCACCATAGCATATCAGGAAGAAGCGGGGACATACTAGATGTAAACACGTCCTTTTGTTGTGGGAAACTATCGCTTTTCAATCAATACATATTTGAGTATACTGATCACGAACGCTAAAGCTATGGGAGCGAACCTAGTCAGAGAAGGCTAGGATAGCGCCTCGCATATGGGTAGCAAGAGGGCGCTTATGTCCCGACTGTGGGGCATTATGGGGAAGGGCCCAACCTTTTATGTCTGGTCAAAGGTTGTCGGAGCTTTCTTTGTTGGCATCTCTCACTGGGCTCTTGCCATTTCCCAAGTCGATGCTTTAATGTCATGACAAGCAACATTGTCGAGTCCTTAAATTTCTTAATAGTGAAAGCAACATATTTTCCCATTGTACCAATACTAAAGTTCATTAGAACAATGTTAACAAGATGGTTTACTGTGAAGTGAATAGTATGTTATTCTTACTCCAGGTTAGTGAAAAAACAACCTATAGTAAAAATTAATTTCATTCGGCTATGTATATTGAAAGGAAGAATATGAGAATGTGGTAGTTTCCACATGGAATCTTCTTTTTTTTTAAAAAAAAAAAAGTCAACGTCTAGTAGTTTTCTAAGCAATTATGAAAGATTTTGAAATATAAAATTGTTTTAAGATTAACATTTCTTCACAATGCAAGAAAACATAGCAAAAATCAACGGGAATTTTGACGGAAATATAACTGACAACACGTGATGGAAAACATGTTTCCTTGGATGCCTTTAGAAAATAATACCGGTCAGTTTTGTCATAAATCTAACCTACGAAAATCAACATGATTTTTCTGATTTTCCAATAAAAATAAAAAATAATAAAAAATAACACCCTTGGTCGAAGGAACTCAACCACTTGTTGGGAGAGGTTGTGAAACAAACTCGACTAAAAAAAGAGACATAAAATGATTCGGGGGCGGACCCATATGACGTGAGAGTTACATGTACGTTTCTTTGAGAAGGGTGTGATAGCACCACCTATTAGGCCCGAAGAGCAAGCCACAGAGCTGCATCCCTACTCACATGGTCCATGCACATTGTTCTATCCAGGAGGTTGGCCACTTATCCTAGATCTTCCCATTTTCAAGAAGATCTCGGGCTTCATCTGGTTTAGTATCAAGGTTCTTCTCTTTTTGTTCCTATGTATGGGTTAGTGCAGCATTTCCATGATATTATTATATGATTAATTAATGGGACTTGGCCAGAAATTGTTTTTTCCTCTATCATTAGCTTGGTTAGTCCCTATATTTGGTCTTTTAGTGACCTTTCAATGGCTCCCTCAATTTATTTTGTGCGAGAAATTGCCCTCTTGAGTAATGAAGAAGCAGAGTATTCCCTGAAAATGCTCGTTAAGTAATAAAGTTGGGAAAGCAAAATCTTCCTTGTTAGTTAGTTATTTCTTCGGTCGAGCATTCTCTGGACGTTTAGATATCAATCACTCAATCACTAAGTCGCTCTATCATTGTCTGATTTTAGGTTTATGATCACACTCTAAATTATGTATCTACTAATCGTATTTTTGCCCCTACTCGCTAGTTCCGTAGTAGGTTTTCTTAGATATTTTCTACGATTCGAAGGAAGCGCTATAATGACCACTACGTGCGTTTTATTCTCTTTGATATTACCTTTGATTGCTTTTTATAAAGTCGCATCGGGATTTAGTGCTTGCTATATAATAATTGCTCCATGGATCTCATCGGAAATGTTTGATGCTTCTTGGGGCTTCTTTGGCGACCGTGAAGTTACCAGATGAATTACCGAGTAGATAGATATTATCTGATGCGGGTATTGTTTTGGGGCAATACAACTTAACCCCCTCGTACTCACCTGAGGGCACCATAGCATATCAGGAAGAAGCGGGGACATACTAGATGTAAACACGTCCTTTTGTTGTGGGAAACTATCGCTTTTCAATCAATACATATTTGAGTATACTGATCATGAACGCTAAAGCTATGGGAGCGAACCTAGTCAGAGAAGGCTAGGATAGCGCCTCGCATATGGGTAGCAAGAGGGCGCTTATGTCCCGACTGTGGGGCATTATGGGGAAGGGCCCAACCTTTTATGTCTGGTCAAAGGTTGTCGGAGCTTTCTTTGTTGGCATCTCTCACTGGGCTCTTGCCATTTCCCAAGTCGATGCTTTAATGTCATGACAAGCAACATTGTCGAGTCCTTAAATTTCTTAATAGTTGAAAGCAACATATTTTCCCATTGTACCAATACTAAAGTTCATTAGAACAATGTTAACAAGATGGTTTACTGTGAAGTGAATAGTATGTTATTCTTACTCCAGGTTAGTGAAAAAACAACCTATAGTAAAAAATTAATTTCATTCGGCTATGTATATTGAAAGGAAGAATATGAGAATGTGGTAGTTTCCACATGGAATCTTTTTTTTTTTTTTTAAAGTGAACGTCTAGCAGTTTTCTAAGCAATTATGAAAGATTTTGAAATATAAAATTGTTTTAAGATTAACATTTACAATGCAAGAAAACATAGCATAAATCAACGGGAATTTTGACGGAAATATAACTGACAACACGTGATGGAAAACATGTTTCCTTGGATGCCTTTAGAAAGTAATACCGGTCAGTTTTGTCATAAATATAACCTACGAAAAGCAACATGATTTTTCTGATTTTCCAATAAAAATAAAAAATAATAAAAAATAACACCCTTGGTCGAACGAACTCAACCACTTGTTGGGAGAGGTTGTGAAACAGACTCGACTAAAAAAAGAGACATAAAATGATTCGGGGGGGGACCCATATGACGTGGGAGTTACATGTACGTTTCTTTGAGAAGGGTGTGATAGCACCACCAATTAGGCCCGAAGAGCAAGCCACAGAGCTGCATCCCTACTCACATGGTCCATGCACATTGTTCTCTCCAGGAGGTTGGCCACTTATCCTAGATCTTCCCATTTTCAAGAAGATCTCGGGCTTCATCTGGTTTAGTATCAAGGTTCTTCTCTTTTTGTTCCTATGTATGGGTTAGTGCAGCATTTCCATGATATTATTATATGATTAATTAATGGGACTTCGCCAGAAATTGTTTTTTCCTCTATCATTGGCTTGGTTAGTCCCTATGTTTGGTCTTTTAGTGACCTTTCAATGGCTCCTTCAATTTATTTTGTGCGAGAAATTGCCCTCTTGAGTAATGAAGAAGCAGAGTAGTCCCTGAAAATGCTCGTTAAGTAATAAAGTGGAAAGCAAAATCTTCCTTGTTAGTTACTTATTTCTTCGGTCGAGCATTTTCTGGACGTTTAGATATCAATCACTCAATCACTAAGTCGCTCTGTCATTGTCTGATTTTAGGTTTATGATCACACTCTAAATTATGTATCTACTAATCGTATTTTTGCCCCTACTCGCTAGTTCCGTAGTAGGTTTTCTTAAATATTTTCTACGATTCGAAGGAAGCGCTATAATGACCACTACGTGCGTTTTATTCTCTTTGATATTACCTTTGATTGCTTTTTATAAAGACACATCGGGATTTAGTGCTTGCTATATAAGAATTGCTCCATGGATCTCATCGGAAATGTTTGATGCTTCTTGGGGCTTCTTTGGCGACCGTGAAGTTACCAGATGAATTACCGAGTAGATGGATATTATCTGATGCGGGTATTGTTTTGGGGCAATACAACTTAACCCCCTCGTACTCACCTGAGGGCACCATAGCATATCAGGAAGAAGCGGGGACATACTAGATGTAAACACGTCCTTTTGTTGTGGGAAACTATCGCTTTTCAATCAATACATATTTGAGTATACTGATTACGAACGCTAAAGCTATGGGAGCGAACCTAGTCAGAGAAGGCTAGGATAGCGCCTCGCATATGGGTAGCAAGAGGGCGCTTATGTCCCGACTGTGGGGCATTATAGGGAAGGGCCCAACCTTTTATGTCTGGTCAAAGGTTGTCGGAGCTTTCATTGTTGGCATCTCTCACTGGGCTCTTGCCATTTCCCAAGTCGATGCTTTAATGTCATGACAAGCAACATTTTCGAGTCCTTAAATTTCTTAATAGTGAAAGCAACATATTTTCCATTGTACCAATACTAAAGTTCATTAGAACAATGTTAACAAGATGGTTTACTGTGAAGTGAATAGTATGTTATTTTTACTCCAGGTTAGTGAAAAAACAACCTATAGTAAAAATTAATTTCATTCGGCTATGTATATTGAAAGGAAGAATATGAGAATGTGGTAGTTTCCACATGGAATATATATATTTTTTTTAAAGTGAACGTCTAGCAGTTTTCTAAGCAATTATGAAAGATTTTGAAATATAAAATTGTTTTAAGATTAACATTTCTTCACAATGCAAGAAAACATAGCATAAATCAACGGGAATTTTGACGGAAATATAACTGACAACACGTGATGGAAAACATGTTTCCTTGGATGCCTTTAGAAAGTAATACCGGTCAGTTTTGTCATAAATATAACCTACGAAAAGCAACATGATTTTTCTGATTTTCCAATAAAAATAAAAAATAATAAAAAATAACACCCTTGGTCGAACGAACTCAACCACTTGTTGGGAGAGGTTGTGAAACAGACTCGACTAAAAAAAGAGACATAAAATGATTCGGGGGGGGACCCATATGACGTGGGAGTTACATGTACGTTTCTTTGAGAAGGGTGTGATAGCACCACCAATTAGGCCCGAAGAGCAAGCCACAGAGCTGCATCCCTACTCACATGGTCCATGCACATTGTTCTCTCCAGGAGGTTGGCCACTTATCCTAGATCTTCCCATTTTCAAGAAGATCTCGGGCTTCATCTGGTTTAGTATCAAGGTTCTTCTCTTTTTGTTCCTATGTATGGGTTAGTGCAGCATTTCCATGATATTATTATATGATTAATTAATGGGACTTCGCCAGAAATTGTTTTTTCCTCTATCATTGGCTTGGTTAGTCCCTATGTTTGGTCTTTTAGTGACCTTTCAATGGCTCCTTCAATTTATTTTGTGCGAGAAATTGCCCTCTTGAGTAATGAAGAAGCAGAGTAGTCCCTGAAAATGCTCGTTAAGTAATAAAGTGGAAAGCAAAATCTTCCTTGTTAGTTACTTATTTCTTCGGTCGAGCATTTTCTGGACGTTTAGATATCAATCACTCAATCACTAAGTCGCTCTGTCATTGTCTGATTTTAGGTTTATGATCACACTCTAAATTATGTATCTACTAATCGTATTTTTGCCCCTACTCGCTAGTTCCGTAGTAGGTTTTCTTAAATATTTTCTACGATTCGAAGGAAGCGCTATAATGACCACTACGTGCGTTTTATTCTCTTTGATATTACCTTTGATTGCTTTTTATAAAGACACATCGGGATTTAGTGCTTGCTATATAAGAATTGCTCCATGGATCTCATCGGAAATGTTTGATGCTTCTTGGGGCTTCTTTGGCGACCGTGAAGTTACCAGATGAATTACCGAGTAGATGGATATTATCTGATGCAGGTATTGTTTTGGGGCAATACAACTTAACCCCCTCGTACTCACCTGAGGGCACCATAGCATATCAGGAAGAAGCGGGGACATACTAGATGTAAACACGTCCTTTTGTTGTGGGAAACTATCGCTTTTCAATCAATACATATTTGAGTATACTGATCACGAACGCTAAAGCTATGGGAGCGAACCTAGTCAAAGAAGGCTAGGATAGCGCCTCGCATATGGGTAGCAAGAGGGCGCTTATGTCCCGACTGTTGGGCATTATAGGGAAGGGCCCAACCTTTTATGTCTGGTCAAAGGTTGTCGGAGCTTTCATTATTGGCATCTCTCACTGGGCTCTTGCCATTTCCCAAGTCGATGCTTTAATGTCATGACAAGCAACATTTTCGAGTCCTTAAATTTCTTAATAGTGAAAGCAACATATTTTCCATTGTACCAATACTAAAGTTCATTAGAACAATGTTAACAAGATGGTTTACTGTGAAGTGAATAGTATGTTATTTTTACTCCAGGTTAGTGAAAAAACAACCTATAGTAAAAATTAATTTCATTCGGCTATGTATATTGAAAGGAAGAATATGAGAATGTGGTAGTTTCCACATGGAATATATATTTTTTTTTTAAAGTGAACGTCTAGCAGTTTTCTAAGCAATTATGAAAGATTTTGAAATATAAAATTGTTTTAAGATTAACATTTCTTCACAATGCAAGAAAACATAGCATAAATCAACGGGAATTTTGACGGAAATATAACTGACAACACGTGATGGAAAACATGTTTCCTTGGATGCCTTTAGAAAGTAATACCGGTCAGTTTTGTCATAAATATAACCTACGAAAAGCAACATGATTTTTCTGATTTTCCAATAAAAATAAAAAATAATAAAAAATAACACCCTTGGTCGAACGAACTCAACCACTTGTTGGGAGAGGTTGTGAAACAGACTCGACTAAAAAAAGAGACATAAAATGATTCGGGGGGGGACCCATATGACGTGGGAGTTACATGTACGTTTCTTTGAGAAGGGTGTGATAGCACCACCAATTAGGCCCGAAGAGCAAGCCACAGAGCTGCATCCCTACTCACATGGTCCATGCACATTGTTCTCTCCAGGAGGTTGGCCACTTATCCTAGATCTTCCCATTTTCAAGAAGATCTCGGGCTTCATCTGGTTTAGTATCAAGGTTCTTCTCTTTTTGTTCCTATGTATGGGTTAGTGCAGCATTTCCATGATATTATTATATGATTAATTAATGGGACTTCGCCAGAAATTGTTTTTTCCTCTATCATTGGCTTGGTTAGTCCCTATGTTTGGTCTTTTAGTGACCTTTCAATGGCTCCTTCAATTTATTTTGTGCGAGAAATTGCCCTCTTGAGTAATGAAGAAGCAGAGTAGTCCCTGAAAATGCTCGTTAAGTAATAAAGTGGAAAGCAAAATCTTCCTTGTTAGTTACTTATTTCTTCGGTCGAGCATTTTCTGGACGTTTAGATATCAATCACTCAATCACTAAGTCGCTCTGTCATTGTCTGATTTTAGGTTTATGATCACACTCTAAATTATGTATCTACTAATCGTATTTTTGCCCCTACTCGCTAGTTCCGTAGTAGGTTTTCTTAAATATTTTCTACGATTCGAAGGAAGCGCTATAATGACCACTACGTGCGTTTTATTCTCTTTGATATTACCTTTGATTGCTTTTTATAAAGACACATCGGGATTTAGTGCTTGCTATATAAGAATTGCTCCATGGATCTCATCGGAAATGTTTGATGCTTCTTGGGGCTTCTTTGGCGACCGTGAAGTTACCAGATGAATTACCGAGTAGATGGATATTATCTGATGCAGGTATTGTTTTGGGGCAATACAACTTAACCCCCTCGTACTCACCTGAGGGCACCATAGCATATCAGGAAGAAGCGGGGACATACTAGATGTAAACACGTCCTTTTGTTGTGGGAAACTATCGCTTTTCAATCAATACATATTTGAGTATACTGATCACGAACGCTAAAGCTATGGGAGCGAACCTAGTCAAAGAAGGCTAGGATAGCGCCTCGCATATGGGTAGCAAGAGGGCGCTTATGTCCCGACTGTTGGGCATTATAGGGAAGGGCCCAACCTTTTATGTCTGGTCAAAGGTTGTCGGAGCTTTCATTATTGGCATCTCTCACTGGGCTCTTGCCATTTCCCAAGTCGATGCTTTAATGTCATGACAAGCAACATTTTCGAGTCCTTAAATTTCTTAATAGTGAAAGCAACATATTTTCCATTGTACCAATACTAAAGTTCATTAGAACAATGTTAACAAGATGGTTTACTGTGAAGTGAATAGTATGTTATTTTTACTCCAGGTTAGTGAAAAAACAACCTATAGTAAAAATTAATTTCATTCAGCTATGTATATTGAAAGGAAGAATATGAGAATGTGGTAGTTTCCACATGGAATATATATATTTTTTTTAAAGTGAACGTCTAGCAGTTTTCTAAGCAATTATGAAAGATTTTGAAATATAAAATTGTTTTAAGATTAACATTTCTTCACAATGCAAGAAAACATAGCATAAATCAACGGGAATTTTGACGGAAATATAACTGACAACACGTGATGGAAAACATGTTTCCTTGGATGCCTTTAGAAAGTAATACCGGTCAGTTTTGTCATAAATATAACCTACGAAAAGCAACATGATTTTTCTGATTTTCCAATAAAAATAAAAAATAATAAAAAATAACACCCTTGGTCGAACGAACTCAACCACTTGTTGGGAGAGGTTGTGAAACAGACTCGACTAAAAAAAGAGACATAAAATGATTCGGGGGCGGACCCATATGACGTGGAAGTTACATGTACGTTTCTTTGAGAAGGGTGTGATAGCACCACCTATTAGGCCCGAAGAGCAAGCCACAGAGCTGCATCCCTACTCACATGGTCCATGCACATTGTTCTCTCCAGGAGGTTGGCCACATATCCTAGATCTTCCCATTTTCAAGAAGATCTCGGGGTTCATCTGGTTTAGTATCAAGGTTCTTCTCTTTTTGTTCCTATGTATGGGTTAGTGCAGCATTTCCACGATATTATTATATGATTAATTAATGGGACTTGGCCAGAAATTGTTTTTTCCTCTATCATTAGCTCGGTTAGTCCCTATGTTTGGTCTTTTAGTGGCCTTTCAATGGCTCCCTTAATTTATTTTGTGCGAGAAATTGCCCTCTTGAGTAATGAAGAAGCAGAGTAGTCCCTGAAAATGCTCGTTAAGTAATAAAGTTGAAAGCAAAATCTTCCTTGTTAGTTACTTATTTTTTCGGTCGAGCATTCTCTGGACGTTTAGATATCAATCACTCAATAACTAAGTCGCTCTGTCATTGTCTGATTTTAGGTTTATGATCACACTCTAAATTATGTATATACTAATCGTATTTTTGCCCCTACTCGCTAGTTCCGTAGTAGGTTTTCTTAGATATTTTCTACGATTCGAAGGAAGCGCTATAATGACCACTACGTGCGTTTTATTCTCTTTGATATTACCTTTGATTGCTTTTTATAAAGTCGCATCGGGATTTAGTGCTTGCTATATAAGAATTGCTCCATGGATCTCATCGGAAATGTTTGATGCTTCTTGGGGCTTCTTTGGCGACCGTGAAGTTACCAGATGAATTACCGAGTAGATAGATATTATCTGATGCGGGTATTGTTTTGGGGCAATACAACTTAACCCCCTCATACTCACCTGAGGGCACCATAGCATATCAGGAAGAAGCGGGGACATACTAGATGTAAACACGTCCTTTTGTTGTGGGAAACTATCGCTTTTCAATCAATACATATTTGAGTATACTGATCACGAACGCTAAAGCTATGGGAGCGAACCTAGTCAGAGATGGCTAGGATAGCGCCTCGCATATGGGTAGCAAGAGGGCGCCTATGTCCTGACTGTGGGGCATTATGGGGAAGGGCCCAACCTTTTATGTCTGGTCAAAGGTTGTCGGAGCTTTCATTGTTGGCATCTCTCACTGGGCTCTTGTCATTTCCCAAGTCGATGCTTTAATGTCATGACAAGCAACATTGTGGAGTCCTTAAATTTCTTAATAGTGAAAGCAACATATTTTCCCATTGTACCAATACTAAAGTTCATTAGAACAATGTTAACAAGATGGTTTACTGTGAAGTGAATAGTATGTTATTCTTACTCCAGGTTAGTGAAAAAACAACCTATAGTAAAAATTAATTTCATTCGGCTATGTATATTGAAAGGAAGAATATGAGAATGTGGTAGTTTCCACATGGAATATATTTTTTTTTTAAAGTGAACGTCTAGCAGTTTTCTAAGCAATTATGAAAGATTTTGAAATATAAAATTGTTTTAAGATTAACATTTCTTCACAATGCAAGAAAACATAGCAAAAATCAACGGGAATTTTGACGGAAATATAACTGACAACACGTGATGGAAAACATGTTTCCTTGGATGCCTTTAGAAAATAATACCGGTCAGTTTTGTCATAAATATAACCTACGAAAAGCAACATGATTTTTCTGATTTTCCAATAAAAATAAAAAATAATAAAAAATAACACCCTTGGTCGAACGAACTCAACCACTTGTTGGGAGAGGTTGTGAAACAAACTCGACTAAAAAAAGAGACATAAAATGATTCGGGGGCGGACCCATATGACGTGGGAGTTACATGTACGTTTCTTTGAGAAGGGTGTGATAGCACCACCTATTAGGCCCGAAGAGCAAGCCATAGAGCTGCATCCCTACTCACATGGTCCATGCACATTGTTCTCTCCAGGAGGTTGGCCACATATCCTAGATCTTCCCATTTTCAAGAAGATCTCGGGGTTCATCTGGTTTAGTATCAAGGTTCTTCTCTTATTGTTCCTATGTATGGGTTAGTGCAGCATTTCCATGATATTATTATATGATTAATTAATGGGACTTGGCCAGAAATTGTTTTTTCCTCTATCATTAGCTCGGTTAGTCCCTATGTTTGGTCTTTTAGTGGCCTTTCAATGGCTCCCTTAATTTATTTTGTGCGAGAAATTGCCCTCTTGAGTAATGAAGAAGCAGAGTAGTCCCTGAAAATGCTCGTTAAGTAATAAAGTTGAAAGCAAAATCTTCCTTGTTAGTTACTTATTTCTTCGGTCGAGCATTCTCTGGACGTTTAGATATCAATCACTCAATAACTAAGTCGCTCTGTCATTGTCTGATTTTAGGTTTATGATCACACTCTAAATTATGTATATACTAATCGTATTTTTGCCCCTACTCGCTAGTTCCGTAGTAGGTTTTCTTAGATATTTTCTACGATTCGAAGGAAGCGCTATAACGACCACTACGTGCGTTTTATTCTCTTTGATATTACCTTTGATTGCTTTTTATAAAGTCGCATCGGGATTTAGTGCTTGCTATATAAGAATTGCTCCATGGATCTCATCGGAAATGTTTGATGCTTCTTGGGGCTTCTTTGGCGACCGTGAAGTTACCAGATGAATTACCGAGTAGATAGATATTATCTGATGCGGGTATTGTTTTGGGGCAATACAACTTAACCCCCTCATACTCACCTGAGGGCACCATAGCATATCAGGAAGAAGCGGGGACATACTAGATGTAAACACGTCCTTTTGTTGTGGGAAACTATCGCTTTTCAATCAATACATATTTGAGTATACTGATCACGAACGCTAAAGCTATGGGAGCGAACCTAGTCAGAGATGGCTAGGATAGCGCCTCGCATATGGGTAGCAAGAGGGCGCCTATGTCCCGACTATGGGGCATTATGGGGAAGGGCCCAACCTTTTATGTCTGGTCAAAGGTTGTCGGAGCTTTCATTGTTGGCATCTCTCACTGGGCTCTTGTCATTTCCCAAGTCGATGCTTTAATGTCATGACAAGCAACATTGTGGAGTCCTTAAATTTCTTAATAGTGAAAGCAACATATTTTCCCATTGTACCAATACTAAAGTTCATTAGAACAATGTTAACAAGATGGTTTACTGTGAAGTGAATAGTATGTTATTCTTACTCCAGGTTAGTGAAAAAACAACCTATAGTAAAAATTAATTTCATTCGGCTATGTATATTGAAAGGAAGAATATGAGAATGTGGTAGTTTCCACATGGAATATATATATATTTTTTTAAAGTGAACGTCTAGCAGTTTTCTAAGCAATTATGAAAGATTTTGAAATATAAAATTGTTTTAAGATTAACATTTCTTCACAATGCAAGAAAACATAGCAAAAATCAACGGGAATTTTGACGGAAATATAACTGACAACACGTGATGGAAAACATGTTTCCTTGGATGCCTTTAGAAAATAATACCGGTCAGTTTTGTCATAAATATAACCTACGAAAATCAACATGATTTTTCTGCTTTTCCAATAGAAATAAAAAATAATAAAAAATAACACCCTTGGTCGAAGGAACTCAACCACTTGTTGGGAGAGGTTGTGAAACAAACTCGACTAAAAAAAGAGACATAAAATGATTCGGGGGCGGACCCATATGACGTGGGAGTTACATGTACGTTTCTTTGAGAAGCGTGTGATAGCACCACCTATTAGGCCCGAAGAGCAAGCCACAGAGCTGCATCCCTACTCACATGGTCCATGCACATTGTTCTATCCAGGAGGTTGGCCACTTATCCTAGATCTTCCCATTTTCAAGAAGATCTCGGGCTTCATCTGGTTTAGTATCAAGGTTCTTCTCTTTTTGTTCCTATGTATGGGTTAGTGCAGCATTTCCATGATATTATTATATGATTAATTAATGGGACTTGGCCAGAAATTGTTTTTTCCTCTATCATTAGCTCGGTTAATCCCTATGGTTGGTCTTTTAGTGGCCTTTCAATGGCTCCCTTAATTTATTTTGTGCGAGAAATTGCCCTCTTGAGTAATGAAGAAGCAGAGTAGTCCCTGAAAATTCTCGTTAAGTAATAAAGTTCGGAAAGCAAAATCTTCCTTGTTAGTTACTTATTTCTTCGGTCGAGCATTCTCTGGACGTTTAGATATCAATCACTCAATCACTAAGTCGCTCTGTCATTATCTGATTTTAGGTTTATGATCACACTCTAAATTATGTATATACTAATCGTATTTTTGCCCCTACTCGCTAGTTCCGTAGTAGGTTTTCTTAGATATTTTCTACGATTCGAAGGAAGCGCTATAATGACCACTACGTGCGTTTTATTCTCTTTGATATTACCTTTGATTGCTTTTTATAAAGTCGCATCGGGATTTAGTGCTTGCTATATAAGAATTGCTCCATGGATCTCATCGGAAATGTTTGATGCTTCTTGGGGCTTCTTTGGCGACCGTGAAGTTACCAGATGAATTACCGAGTAGATAGATATTATCTGATGCGGGTATTGTTTTGGGGCAATACAACTTAACCCCCTCATACTCACCTGAGGGCACCATAGCATATCAGGAAGAAGCGGGGACATACTAGATGTAAACACGTCCTTTTGTTGTGGGAAACTATCGCTTTTCAATCAATACATATTTGAGTATACTGATCACGAACGCTAAAGCTATGGGAGCGAACCTAGTCAGAGATGGCTAGGATAGCGCCTCGCATATGGGTAGCAAGAGGGCGCCTATGTCCCGACTGTGGGGCATTATGGGGAAGGGCCCAACCTTTTATGTCTGGTCAAAGGTTGTCGGAGCTTTCATTGTTGGCATCTCTCACTGGGCTCTTGTCATTTCCCAAGTCGATGCTTTAATGTCATGACAAGCAACATTGTGGAGTCCTTAAATTTCTTAATAGTGAAAGCAACATATTTTCCCATTGTACCAATACTAAAGTTCATTAGAACAATGTTAACAAGATGGTTTACTGTGAAGTGAATAGTATGTTATTCTTACTCCAGGTTAGTGAAAAAACAACCTATAGTAAAAATTAATTTCATTCGGCTATGTATATTGAAAGGAAGAATATGAGAATGTGGTAGTTTCCACATGGAATATATATATATTTTTTTAAAGTGAACGTCTAGCAGTTTTCAAAGCAATTATGAAAGATTTTGAAATATAAAATTGTTTTAAGATTAACATTTCTTCACAATGCAAGAAAACATAGCAAAAATCAACGGGAATTTTGACGGAAATATAACTAACAACACGTGATGGAAAACATGTTTCCTTGGATGCCTTTAGAAAATAATACCGGTCAGTTTTGTCATAAATATAACCTACGAAAATCAACATGATTTTTCTGATTTTCCAATAAAAATAAAAAATAATAAAAAATAACACCCTTGGTCGAACGAACTCAACCACTTGTTGGGAGAGGTTGTGAAACAAACTCGACTAAAAAAAGAGACATAAAATGATTCGGGGGCGGACCCATATGACGTGGGAGTTACATGTACGTTTCTTTGAGAAGGGTGTGATAGCACCACCTATTAGGCCCGAAGAGCAAGCCACAGAGCTGCATCCCTACTCACATGGTCCATGCACATTGTTCTCTCCAGGAGGTTGGCCACTTATCCTAGATCTTCCCATTTTCAAGAAGATCTCGGGGTTCATCTGGTTTAGTATCAAGGTTCTTCTCTTTTTGTTCCTATGTATGGGTTAGTGCAGCATTTCCATGATATTATTATATGATTAATTAATGGAACTTGGCAAGAAATTGTTTTTTCCTCTATCATTAGCTTGGTTAGTCCCTATGTTTGGTCTTTTAGTGGCCTTTCAATGGCTCCCTTAATTTATTTTGTGCGAGAAATTGCCCTCTTTAGTAATGAAGAAGCAAAGTAGTGCCTGAAAATGCTCGTTAAGTAATAAAGTTGGGAAAGCAAAATCTTCCTTGTTAGTTACTTATTTCTTCGGTCGAGCATTCTCTGGACGTTTAGATATCAATCACTCAATCACTCAATCACTCTGTCATTGTCTGATTTTAGGTTTATGATCACACTCTAAATTATGTATCTACTAATCGTATTTTTGCCCCTACTCGCTAGTTATGTAGTAGGTTTTCTTAAATATTTTCTACGATTCGAAGGAAGCGCTATAATGACCACTACGTGCGTTTTATTCTCTTTGATATTACCTTTGATTGCTTTTTATAAAGTCGCATCGGGATCTAGTGCTTGCTATATAAGAATTGCTCCATGGATCTCATCTGAAATGTTTGATGCTTCTTGGGGCTTCTTTGGCGACCGTGAAGTCACCAGATGAATTACCGAGTAGATAGATATTATCAGATGCGGGTATTGTTTTGGGGCAATACGACTTAACCCCCTCGTACTCACCTGAGGGCACCCTAGCATATCAGGAAGAAGCGGGGACATACTAGATGTAAACACGTCATTTTGTTGTGGGAAACTATCGCTTTTCAATCAATACATATTTGAGTATACTGATCACGAACGCTAAAGCTATGGGAGCGAACCTAGTCAGAGAAGGCTAGGATAGCGCCTCGCATATGGGTAGCAAGAGGGCGCTTATGTCCCGACTGTGGCGCATTATGGGGAAGGGCCCAACCTTTTATGTCTGGTCAAAGGTTGTTGGAGCTTTCATTGTTGGCATCTCTCACTGGGCTCTTGCCATTTCCCAACTCGATGCTTTAATGTCATGACAAGCAACATTGTCGAGTCCTTAAATTTCTTCATAGTGAAAGCAACATATTTTCCCATTGTACCAATACTAAAGTTCATTAGAACAATGTTAAAAAGATGGTTTACTGTGAAGTGAATAGTATGTTATTCTTAC